>ML828812.1:11891-43017 GCA_009831015.1 Picea engelmannii
TGGTTTGCATAGGAGTGGTAACTGGTTTGCAATCTTCCATTCCGAACCTCTTTAACATTTCTATGATATAATTAGTTTGAGAAATAAAAATTCCTTGGTTTCTTTGACATATCTAAACACCCAAAAAGAATGATAGTTTTCCAAGTAATGAAATTTCAAATTCATTTTGCATATCCTTTGTAAATTTCTGGCTTAACCTGTCATTAATACTTCCAAAACAATATCATCAACATAAATTTCAATTAATAAAATATTACCTTGAGTTACCTTGATGTAGAGGTTGTTGTTTGCGCTTCTTTTCCTTAGTTCGTAGGGAGTTTTGTCATTATTGTTTCTGAGCATTACTCTGTTTTGAATGTGAATTGATGTATACACTGCATGTGTCCAAAAAATATCTGTCAATTTGGAATCCATTATCATTATTTGAGCCATTTCCTATGTAATTATCATCCATTATGATAATGTTCCTTTGTCTTTGAACCACTCTCTGAACCAATCTATGAATCTATGCTCTCGTCCACTGTCATATATCTGTCCAAACTTGCTGAGTGTTCTTACAAATCCATTTCTGTCCATACTTTCCAAGACTCTACTTGCGCAACTGTCCATAATGCTAACCCATTTATCACTATACTATCATGAAGTCTTGATTAATCTATCAAACTGTACCTCTGCTAACTGATTGCTCTGAATCTTTCTTCTTAAACTCTGCAAGCTACTCGAAGGATGGTTCTTTGGTCTGTCACAGTTATCGCATAGAGTCCCCCTGTCTAATATTCATATTACTTGGGAGTCTCTAAGCCAGATGGCTCAGAACAATTCCTGCTCTGATGTGTATTCGTCATCATCTTCATTGGTAGTGTTAGCACAAGATTGGTTTATGCCTAAGCTTTGCATAAGTCCTTCATTATTCATTTTGGCAAATGAATATAATTGTTATGGGAGATTTTATTTATTTTGGGGAAAAGTTGGGGAAGTTGTATTAGCCTAAGTCCCTGGTAAAGAAACTATTCCTGAAAAAGAAGCTGTATAACCTAAGGATGAGAGATGGAGACTCGGTGGCAGAGCATTTGAACGCCTTCAATACTGTGGTAAGTCAGTTAGTATCTGTTGAGATTAAAATTTCAGATGAAGATAAATGTATCAGTTTGTTGTGTTCTTTACTAGACTAGTGGGATAGTCTGGTTGTGGCCATAGGTAGTAATACAACTTCCTTGAAGTTTGAAGAAGTGGTCTCATCCTTGTTGTTGGAGGAGATGAGACAAAAGAATATGGAAGGTGTTAGCGTCAGAAGTCACTCCTGGATTGCTTGCAGGAGCAGAGCTTGACACCCATCAGTTTAATGTCATGATTTTTTTATAAAGGGATGACCAAATGGAGATAAAGACTCGAGGAGATATCACTCTAACTCAGGGACTGAGTCTAGCATGTATGGGACGAAGGAGGTCTTGATCTAACTTCAGCCAGTGGGTTGATTAAAAGATGAGCAGGTGGAAGACTTAGTAAGAAAGGTGAGCAAACAACTTTAGGCAACATGCTTCCAGCGGTTTGCAGAGGAAAGACTCTGAATGCAAGATCCTCTTCGTTCAGAGTCTCAAGAAACTGAATGGGGACTTGACTGGACACTCCAATTCCAAGTCGTTTAGCACTGGGGAAATCACAAGAACTGATTAGAAACAACGTAACTGTTACAGTGATCCAACCTACATCATCCTATAACAACTACAACTCAACTGGATCCTCCAATTCCGAGTTGTTCTAACACAGTATAACAAAGGCGTAAAAGAAGCCAGCATTCACAAGGTAAGAAGTCTCAAAAGTCCATACATAACCAAAGTATCAGTGCTTCATTAAAACTTTACAACCGGGAGCTTTGCTCAACCATCGATGCTTACAAAAATGGCGAAAACGCCTACATATACTCAAAACAAAACACAACAGCGAAAACGAGATACTGCATTAATAACATTGCGTCTGCATGTCTTTTGACAGTCTGCGCATGCAGACTGGACGATCGTGCGCCTATGACAGGCGCCATCTTAACTGCGCATGGCTCCAGCAAGGGGAGTAGCTGAGCCATTAAGTGTCGAGCTAGCGTGCGCAGACTTCTCTGTCGAGTTGAGGTCTTCGACATGGCGTCTTTGAGAAAATCGATACACAGGGCTTCCTCGGGCAGACGGTTTGCTAGACCCTCCATCCCCTGCAATTAATGAGTGAGGCAAGGTTTCAACCACCCTCTCTCTTCTTCATTCACTCCGAGCAGGTACTAGGATTGAGTTCAAGTTGAACTAGCACCTGGAGAACACAGTGATCCCTTCTGCAACTAAACCCAGCGCTTCGACCCTTTGCGCAGTTCTTTCTATCACCCCCAAGTGACCACGCGCCGTGACCCTGTGCCTATCTTCGAAGGTGATTTTGGCATTTTGTGTTTCGTGGATGGGAGGAGGCTGCTCCTCATGCTTCAAAGTTACGACAGATGAAATGATGACATAGCTTGATCATGCACTACGCGTCCCCTTGGACGGACGACTGAGATCTTCTTGGCAATACTGTGGGCCCAGACCCTTGACGCCTTCGACACTTCGTGTCTCGCGGCTGGGAGGAGCTAGTCTTTATGTTTCAAAGTCGCGATGGGAGAAAAGGCGAGGGGTCTAATCGCGCACCACGTGTCCCTCTGGATGGATGACTGAGATCTTCTCGGCAATACTGCATAACTCTTTTTACTGTCGGTGCCCTCCACACGTAACCGTTGGCTAAGGCTTAAGTGCTGGCGCCTCTCGCAACTCGCGACCTCGCGAGTTGGAGTGTCGAACCTTGGCACTCTCCCTCCGCGAAATCCCGAGAGGCGATGGCTCTTTTTCTTTCCACAATTCTCGCGACTCGCAATATCGTGCAACCAAAGGATATGGTCCACCCTTCGAACTCACGAACCCCGAGTTCAATAAATGAACCCACGCATCAACTGATCGCGATCAACGAACCTCGTTACTTCGCGAGTTCTCCACGGAGACTTCTGACCGTTCACCTCTTTGAAAACTTCTGCGCTATACTTGGCATGACTCGGCTGAGTGCAATTACCCACCGACCTTTGATCTGCTTCGCAAAATAGACCTTGGATGCTGCCGACGACACTTTGCCCGCTCGCTTGACCTGCTACTTGGAAAAACAGGGATTCTCCCGTGCTGCGCTTGAGCATTTCATGCAACTTGCAGACCCGAATGCTCTCGAGCCCATGACAAGAATTATCTCTAACATTAGGCTCCATGGGGGATAGAGTCATCCCTGTGATGCTGTAAGAACTCATTTCGCAGCTTCAGTGCCTTACTGTTGGGCTATGGAGTCAGGCTCAAAATATCCCACTGTTGAAAATACAAGCCGAAAAATGAAAGCAACAAAATAAAGCTACGTGCTCAAAGGAGCTTATTTATATACAGTCCTAATGATAATAAAATATTTTACATGGGTTAGGTGAAAGAAAACTTCCACCATAGCCATCTAAGCAGCTTCCTAGATAGAAGCTCCTTCCTTCTGTCAATGATCATCAACAGATGGTGTAGCTGTGACAACAGAACTGCTACACTCTTCAACTTCTCCTCACAGGGTGAAGTTGATATGAAATAGGGCGGCTCCAAGGCATAAAGGACATGCCACTCCATGTATTCACCGACAAGGTCATAGAATCAGTGGCGAATTCCAAGGAATTGGCGAAATACAACCTCTTCTACTACACAGTTGTTCACACGCGGCCGAATGTCTCTAATAACCACAGGCAGGTGAATAACTGAAGTGGGCTCGCTGATCTCGGGTGGTGGCTGCTTACCGACTGGTTCTGAACAAAGGGCAGACTACTCCTCTGGTTCTTTTTCCTCTTCCAGATAATCATCAAAGTCGGGAGGGAACAAATCTTCTCCAAATTGCAGAAGTGGAACTATCCCCCGCTCCTCCGTTTCGACCTCGAATGTAAACAAATCATGGGAGATCTCGTGAAGGAAAAGGGAACAATCCTCTTCCACAACTACCACTTCATCATTTTGATCTGATACAACAAGCTCATCGGGGGCAGATGTTAATGCGCTTACGAAATCTTCAATAATCTCCTTGAAAGAGCCATCTAGAACATCTGCCTTGGAGACTGGAAAATCCTCCCCATTGTCCTCAGATTCCAACCTTCCATGTTGGGTAGTGAGAGATTTTGCCTGCTCTATCAGTTCACTCAGAGCATCTTCTTCCCCTAGTCTTCTATCCTTACAGCCCTCATCAGACATGATCACATCTGGGAGGATTTCTTCTTCTTGGCTCTCCCATGGGTCAGATTCATAATGACCATAAACAAGACCCGTGGGAAAGCTTTTTCCATAATCACCCTCAGTAGAGATGCTAAGGGCCTCTACTTCAAAGGATGGGAAATCCTTAGCACATTGTTCAACTTCCCACCTGTCAAATCTGGCAGTGATAGATTTTATCAGTTCCATAACTCCGCCCGAAGCGTCTTCTTCCTCCCTGGGATCTTTATAATCATTCATTGGAGAGATACCAAACTCATCTTCTTCAAAGGATGGAAAATCCTCTGCACATCGCTTAGCTTCCCACCTATCTAGTTGGGCAGAGAGAGATTTTATCAATTCCATAACTTCACCCGAAGCAGATGAATGGGGAGGAGAAATGACTGATTCTTGATCCAGGTCATCAGGATCATCCTCGTAGCCTTCATAAAAGACGACTGTATCTTGTATACATTTGTTGTAGTATCCCTCACAACAATTATGAAAAATCAACTCAGAGGGATCCAACTTCTGACAGTAAGCGGTGAAAGCTGCATGGAATTCTACGAGTGAAGAAATGCTAGCAGGGGGTAAAGAATGATACCATTTACGTGCATCCCCTGCTAATGAGAACATGAACATCTTTAGTAATACATCCTCATGATGTATCTTCCACTGACGCATGAGTTCATGAAACTCCCAGAGATGCTGAGCAGGGTTGGCCTCTTCACGCTCTCTAAATCTAGGCAAATAATCGCTCCATTCATCCGGAGAAGGGACATCATTAGGAAAACCAGGAATAGCAGAAAAAATAAAAGGAGCAAACCTTCGAGCCAGGATTTCCTCCATATCGAACCAGTGGAGTCGCCAATTGATCCTCGAATCATGGAGTCGCCAGGTGAAAGATGCGCAACTTCAAATATGCCTGGTCCTTGTTCACCATCAAAGGCCAGATCTTAACGTTGTCGTTACTCTAGGAAGCTCCTCAGGCTGAGAAAGCAGCTGCTGAAACCTTCTCGAGAAAGCTCCTTAGGGTCAGCTTTCAGGTGTGCTAACAGTAGTCACAGCTGAAACAATGATGTGGAAACAATGGAGTCGCCAGGTGCACAGTAGCAATCTTTAAGGACTCTGATGTCTGATGCACCTTCAGAATCAGAGGCTCAATGTCGTTCTGCCCAGGGAAAATCTTCAACTTCGTCCCCGACAACGGCGCCAGAAATGTTAGCGTCGGAAGTCACTCCTGGATTGCTTGCAGGAGCAGAGCCCAACACCCATCAGTTTAATGTCATGATTTGTTTATAAAGGGATGATCGAATGGAGATAAAGACTCGAGGAGATATCACTCTAACTCAGGGACTGAGTCTAGCATGTATGGGACGAAGGAGGTCTTGATATAACTTCAGTCAGTGGGTTGATTAAAAGATGAATAGGTGGAAGACTTAGTAAGAAAGGTGAGCAAACAACTTTAGGCAACATGATTCCAACGGTTTGCAGAGGAAAGACTATGAATGCAAGATCCTCTTGGTTCAGTGTCTCAAGAAACTGAAAGGGGACTTGACTGGACCCTCCAATTCCAAGTCGTTCAGCGCTGGGGAAATCACAAGAACTGATTAGAAACACGTAACTGTTACAGTGATCCAACCTACATCATCCTATAACAACGACAACTCGACTGGATCCTCCAATTCCGAGCTGTTCTAACACAGTATAACAAAGGCGTAAAAAAATCCAGCATTCATAAGGCAAGAAGTCTCAAAATTCCATACATAACCAGAGTATCAGTGCTTCATTAAAAATTTACAACCGGGAGCTCTGCTCAACCATCGATGCTTACAAAAATGGTGAAAACGCCTACATATACTCAAAACAAAACACAGCAGCGAAAACGAGATACTGCATTAATAACATTGCGTCTGCATGTCTTCTGACAGTCTGCGCATGCAGACTGGATGATCGTGCGCCTATGACAGACGCCATCTTAACTGCGCGTGGCTCCAGCAAGGGGAGTAGCTGAGCCATTAAGTGCCGAGCTAGCGTGCACAGACTTCTTTGTCGAGTTGAGGTCTTCGGCATGGCGTCTTTGAGAAAATCAATACACAGGGCTTCCTCGGGCAGACGGTTTTCCAGACCCTCCATCCCCTGCAATTAATGAGTGAGGCGAGGTTTCAACCACCCTCTCTCTTCTTCATTCGCTCCAAGCAGGTACTAGGATTGAGATCAAGTTGAACTGGCACCTGGAGAACACAGTGATCCTTTCTGCAGCTAAACCCGACGCTTCGGCCCTTTGCGTAGTTCTTTCTATCACCCCCAAGTGACCACGGGCCGTGACCCTGTGCCTATCTTCGAAGGTGCTTTCAACATTTCGTGTTTCGTGGATGGGAGGAGGCTGCTCCTCATGCTTGAAAGTTACGACAGACGAAATGACGACATAGCTTGATCATGCACTACGCGTCCCCTTGGAAAGACGACTGAGATCTTCTTGGCAATACTGTGGGCCCGAGCCCTGGATGCCTCCGGCACTTCGTGTCTCGAGGCTGGGAGGAGCTAGTCTTTATGTTTCAAAGTCACGATGCGTGAAAAGGTGAGGGGTCTAATCGTGCACCACGTGTCCCTCTGGTTGGACGACTGAGATCTTCTTGGCAATACTGTATAGCTCTTTTTACTGTCGGTGCCCTCCACACGTAACCGTCGGCTAAGGCTTAAGTGCTGGCGCCTCTCACAACTCGCGACCTCACGAGTTGGAGTGTCGAACCTTGGCACTCTCCCTCCGCGAAATCCCGAGAGGTTATGGCTCTTTTTCTTTCCACAATTCTCGCGACTCACGATCACGCGCAACCAAAGGATATGGTCCACCCTCCGAACTCACGAACCCCGAGTTCAAGAAATGAACGCACACATCAATTAATCGCGATCAACGACCCTCGTTACTTCGCGAGTTCTCCACGGAGACTTCTGACCGTTCACCTCTTTGAAAACTTCTGCGCTATACTTGGCGTGACTCGGCTGAGTGAAATTACCCACTGACCTTTGATCTTCTTCGCAAAATAGACCTTGGATGCTACCAATGACACTTTGCCCGCTCGCTTGACCTGCTACTTGGAAAAACAGGGATTCTCCCGTGCTGCGCTTGAGCATTTCATGCAACTTGTAGACCCGAATGCTCTCGAGCCCATGACAAGAATTATCGCTAACAAAAGGACATAGCATAGATGCATTATTTGCAAGAGGACGTTCCCAAGAAAGAAATAGATCTTATTTCTCAAGTGGGAGATCTAAATCTAAAGGTAGATCTAAATCTCCCAGAAATTTTGTAAGGGTATGTTGGAGATGTGGAAAAGAAGGGCACTATAAGAAACAATGCAGATCCAAAGTTGAGAAAAATAAGGGATATGAAGAATCTTCTTCTACAGAAGAAAAGACCTCCAAGGAAGAAGGAGGGGATGTGTACTTGGCCTCTTCAAGCACACATGCAGATCATAAGGCATGGTTGATTGACTCTGGTGCATCCTTTCATATTACTCCCCACAGGGAGTGGTTCTGCGAATATGAAAGGTATAATGGAGGTAGTGTTTTCTTAGGTAATGATTCGAAAACCAGAATCATAGGAAGAGGAAGGGTCAAGTTGAGGCTCATAGATGGAAGGATTAGAACACTGGCCAGTGTTCTGCACATCCCAGGTATGGCTAGAAATTTGATTTTTGTAAGAAAAATGGAAGATGCAGGGGTAAAAACAATATTTGAAAAGGGAACTTGCAGGATGGTTCAAGGAGCAATGGTGTTGATGAAGGGAGTTCGGTTTGTAACTCTATATAAGATGCTAGGAAGCACTATTAATGATCAGTGTAATAGCTCCATTGTTCTTGATATTGGAGTTGAAGAAGAAAGAACTCCTACAGTCTCTGGAGAAAAGGTTATGTTGTGGCATCAAAGACTGGGGCATATTAGAGAGAAGGTTCTTCGACTACTACACAGTAAAGGTTTGGTTGAAGGTATGTCTAACTGCTCTCTGGATTTTGATTTATGTGAACATTGTCTATATGGGAAGCAAAATCGAGTAAGTTTCCCTCTGGTGCAATGAGGGCAGATGGAATTTTACAGCTACTTCACAGTGATGTTTTTGGACCTGTGTCAGTCCCATCATTGGGAAAATTTGTGTACTATGTCTCATTTATTGATGACTTCTCGAGGAAAACTTGGATATATTTCCTCAGGAAAAAATCTGAAGTCTTTGACAGGTTTAAAGAGTTTAAGGCTCTTGTTGAGAATCAAACAGAGAAAATAATTAAGGTGTTGAGGACAGATAATGGCGAAGATTTCTGCGGGAATGAATTTGAAGAATTCTGTAAGAAGTGCGATATAGGAAGGCATAGGACTACTCCATATACACCTCAACATAATGTAGTTGTAGAAAGGATGAACATGACGTTGATGGAAAAATCAAGGTGCATGCTTAGTGGTGTCGGGTTAGGGAAAGAATTATGGGCAGAGGTAGTGGGTACTGCATGTTATCTGGTCAACATATCACCCTCATCAACATTGGATGACAAGACTCCACAAGAGGTATGGACTGGTAAGGAACCTTCTCTCACACATCTTAAGGTATTTGGATGCGATGCATATGTTCATGTTCCAAAGGAAAACATGAGTAAGTTGGATAAGAAGGCTAAAAAATGTATCTTTATTGGATATAAATATGGTCTCAAAGGTTATAAGCTTTGGAACCCAGAAACTAAGAAGGTAGTGTATAGCCGAGATGTGGTTCTTATAAAAATGAAGGATGTTGTTAAATAAGAATTCCTACCAAGTAAGGAAGAACTAGAGAAAATAGAGTTTGATTTAAATGATGATGAATTAGACTCTACAGAAGAACATGAATCAGAAGAAGAAGATCATCATACTCCAGTATTGAGGAGATCAGATCAAGAAAGAAGGCTACTAGAAAGGTATAATCCATATGATTTCTGTTCAAATTTTGCTTTGTCTATTACTGATGATGATCCTAGAACTGTCAAGGAGGCAGTGGATTCAGAGGACGAAAATCTCTGGAAAAGGGCCATGGAAGAAGAAATGGCATCTTTGGATAAGAATGAGGCTTGGGATCTAGTGGAGTTTCCAACTGGAAGAAATCCCATTGGCAACAAATGGGTATTTAAAAAGAAGTTGAATTCAAAAGGAAAGGTGGAGAAATACAAATCTCGGTTAGTAGCACAGGGTTATTCCCAGGTTGAGGGAATTGATTTTGGTGAGATTTTTTCTCTTGTTGCCAAGTTAACCTCCATAAGCTTTCTGTTATCTGTTGTTGCTGCATTTGATTTTGAAATAGAACAAATGGATGTGAATACAACATTCCTTCACGGGGATATGGAAGCAGAAATATTTATGAAGCAACCAGAACGTTATGCTGTGAAGGGAAAGAAGGAGCTGGTATGCAAGAGAAAAAGTCCCTGTATGGTTTAAAACAATCACCAAGAATGTGGTATAAAAAATTTGATACTTATATGATGGGACTTGGATTCACAAGAAGCAAAGAAGATCACTGTGTGTATTTTAAATTAATTGGTGATCATTTGATTTATTTGGTCTTATATGTGGATGACATGTTGTTGATAGGAAAAAACAAGGAGATTATCCAGGATGTGAAAACTCATTTGTCCTCTAAATTTGACATGAAGGATCTGGGTGTTTTAAATTTCATTTTGGGCATGGAAATTAAAAGAGATTGGAAAAGGAGGAAACTCTGGTTAAATCAGAGAAAATATATCGAGACAATGTTGCAGAGGTTTAATATGCAGTAATGTAAACCGATCAAGGTTCCTATTCCTGTTGGTGTAAAGTTATCTGTGGATTAGTGTCCCAGGACACATGAAGAAGAGGAGGACATGTCTCATGTTCCATATGTGAGTGAAGTTGGTAGTTTGATGTATGCAATGGTCTGTACTAAACCGAACATTGCACATGCAGTGGGAGTTTTGAGAAGGTATAAGTCAAAACCAGGGAAGGAGCATTGGAAAGTAGTAAAAAGGGTTTTCAGGTATTTGCGTGGCACTGCTAGCTATGTATTTTGCTACGAAGGAAGACCAAGATTGGACAGAGTAGTGGATATACATGGCTTTGTGGATGTAGACTGGGTTGGAGATTTGGATAGTAGGAGATCTACAAGCAGGTATGTGTTTAACCTGTTTGGAGGAGCAATAAGTCAGATGAGAAAAAGACAGGCTATAGTGTCACTTTCAACTACAAAAGTTGAATACATGGCAGCCACCCATGCAAGTAAGGAAGCAATATGGTTACAAAGATTGTGTTCAGGTATTGGGTTGGTACAATCAGTTGTAAGGATAGAGTGTGGTAGTCAGAGTGCAATTTTTTTGGCGAAGAACCCTGCTTATCATTCAAAGACAAAGCACATTGATGTTCAATATCACTTTGTGAGAGACATGATTGAAGAAAAGAAAGTATCACTGATGAAGGTGGACACTTTGAAGAATGTTGCAAACTCATTAATAAAATCTGTGAGCAGTGAGAAGTTCTCTTGGTGTAGAGGATCCATGGGCATTGCTGCCCTGGATTGTTGACTATGTAACCCTGTAACCCCCTATATGCAAAGAAAACATCAAGTGGTAGAATTTTGGGTATGTGTTATATTCTTTTCCTGGTGTGCAGGGGGGCGAAGCCCCCCGCGTGGGGGTTCGGGGGCAACACCCCCGAAATTTGTTTTTCTAGATCGGGATCGCATTTTTTCGGGACTGCATTTTTGGGAC
This sequence comes from Picea engelmannii, assembly GCA_009831015.1. Lineage (NCBI taxonomy): Eukaryota > Viridiplantae > Streptophyta > Pinopsida > Pinales > Pinaceae > Picea > Picea engelmannii. The sequence goes on from ML828812.1 coordinate 22,912, forward strand.
TGCATTATCTTTAGGTGGTTTTTTGGCACATGGTTTCTTTTCCGATGGTTTTCTATTTCCGGTTAAGGAATTAGGGTTTTGAACTAATCCAGGTCATTGGGTTAGGGTTTTGGATGCCGCTGGCTCGTATATGTATTTTGTATTGTAAACATTGTAACATAATGAATGAATATAGAATATGTTGGTTTTCCCAGTTAAGGTTTCCAGGGGGAAAATCTCTGTGTAATGTTTGTATTTTCCATTGTATATTTTCTGTTCTTTTCTGAATATCTGTTTACAATAGACATTGTATAAGGTTAGAATTTACATCTATGTGTCAATACAAATTTATGAATACTTCGTCGCAACCTGGAACTAAATGAAGAGATCCAGGTCTTCATTTCTATCGTCCGTAAGTATGAATATGGCCATGTGATTACAGGTGTCGAAGTCAAACATGGTAGAAACCACTTGATTACTGGTCAATGATGAAAACAATTAACAAGTGTGAGGGAAATCACCATTGATGTCAATGACTCCCAAGGTACCCTAGTACAATCCAACAAATGTGAATAAATGAGTTGAAGTCGAACATTCAATGGAATCTCCCAATCAAGGGTCAATGATGTGAACCCACTGTTGGAAGCGAAGTACCTACCATTGAGTCATATAGGCTCTAAGGTACTAAATAATTTCTAAGTCTTTTTCTCGAATAATGTTTTGAAGTCGACAGGAAAAGACTAGTCACAGGAGGGCCTTGATGTATCCCCCACCAATGACATGAAATATGAAACAGATTTGAAGGTAGATCAGAGCATGAAATGATTCAAAACTGACATAGGGAAGGCTGACATGGTAGAAAATTTATGACTGCAAATGGCCAACTCGATGGAAGGCTTATGAAGGTTGGACTTCTCTTGAACATATGAATGACACAACAATTGTCTTGGCAACATTGACTCAAAAACGACACAACAAATGAACTTGTGAACTGTTAAATGAGAGACAAATGGATTTCCCATCCGGATTCAATGAAGAAGGGGGTGTCATGTTCAAGAGAAACTATTACTGCCACTAACACAAATACAGAGACACATTCCTTTCCCAAATTTTTCCCCACCATTTCTGGCGAGTACCTCTTTATTTTTATGCAGGCTTGAAGAGGATAACATATGTTTGTTGATGTAAGCTCATCCTTCAGATGAGTCCCTAAGAGTATGTTTAACGAACCCTAATAAGGATTGGTTCGGTCCCATATGGGTCTTTCGATGCTTGTTTAATGAGTCCAAAGAAAGAAAACTCAGGGGTTTTTCAATTTTAGAGAGTCTGAAAAACACTTAAAGAGAACTCCAAAAGTTCCTTTTCCGTAAACTAATCTGATGAGACCAAAAAAGTGATAAACTATCACTCACCATAAATTTTCTTCAAATAATTTTACGAGCGTGAAATAACAAAGTCGCTCGGAAATATTTTCATATTTAGAGAGTCCGAAAAGAGATTTAAGGTAAATCCAGGGGGTTCCTTTTTCGTATAACCTTTACGAGTCCAAAAAAGTGATAAAAGTATACTCGGTTACATTCTCATTGTTTCACGAGAACAAGAAAGAACGAAGACTAGGCTCGAGGTTTTTCCTGAAAAACCCTAAAAGGATCTGTACATGCGACAAATGAGAAAAAACAAACCCAAAAAGTGTATCCTTATTCAGTGTTTCACTCCTCGACTTTTTATCTGTAAAAATCAACACTTGTATAGTCGTTAGGTATTTAGGGTTTAGGAAAAATGTATAAATAATATAAAATATAAATGAAAATAGTGAAAAAGTAAATAAAAAGGGTAAAAACTTCATTTCACTATCCCATTTGTCATTTCTCCCAAACTTTGTTCCAAAACCCCCAGTTACCTCAAGTTTCCACTGTGGATTGCGGAAGGCACGATTGATCATTCGACGAACGGTCTCCATAGAAAAATGACTTTTTGAGTTGAGTTTCCAAGGGTACCTATGTGTGGAGGTCATCGCAGGCGCCCTATATCGTGCCCTGCGATGACCCAGGGTCTTCATAGGTGGCCCTAAAGATAGCCTGCAACGACTTCGCATTGTAAAGATGCCCTAGCTTGTGACGTGCACAATTCAAAAAACAAATTTAGATGTATTTTCCAATAAAATGTTTCCAGGGAGAAGATGAATATGTTGATCTCTCTTTTATGTTCCATTGCAGGTTCTTCACGGTAAAGATGTTGGAATGGCGAGAGAGAGAGCATGAGGAGGAAGATTAATTTTCTGGGAATGACCCAGGAATGGTAAATGTGTTGATTAAGGTTCGTTGTCATTGATGTCAACCCTTGAAGAAAGCCTGATAGAATAAAGGTTTGGGTAATGGATCCAATTTTGTTTGATGTAAATACGACTCATTATTGTCTTGTCATGGTTGATAAGAAGTACATATGGATGAACTCCAAAGTGGTTCGCTTATGGTGAAAGCCCTCACATGAAGACACTTTACGGATTAAGTTATCCTAGAAGTATAGTTAGAGAACCCATGCTTAATTTTGGAATAATGAGATGAAGGACAATGAATTTGTCAGTGAAACTATCCTAGATGCATTGTGCTTGTCATGTCATTTCCGGTGGTATGTGGAATGTCAAATAACTCCTCACTGTTAGAGAGTTATGACCATATGAAGTTGGAGAACCCTCATGAGTCTTATAGAAGCCCCCAAGAGTCAAAGTGTCTTGCAAAAGAAATTATTTTAAATGGAGAATCCCTAAAATAAGGAAAGTGTAAGGCTACATGAAGATATAAATAAGAGGCAAAGCTCACTCATTAAGGACACACTTGTACATGTTGTATATCTATTTTCTTGTGTAAATATTATTGTAAATACTCGTGGATACATCTGGAGTGGCGAACGTCCGAGGTAGCACGAAGGGTTGATGGCGAAATTCTTGGAATTACAACGAATACAAAAAAAAACCTTTTGTTTTAGGCATACGCGGGTTGTCTGTGTATAGGGTGTGTACGTACGCGGGTTGGCTGTGTATAGGGTGAGTACATGTTGATAAAGCCATGAAAACTTGAGAATATAAAGATGCAAAGGTTTTAGATTCTGAGATCAAGCTCCCAAGAAGGTCTAAAGTGCTTAGATACATCAGATCGATCCATTGGTTCAAAAGGTATGTCTTATTTCTATGAATAGTTGGATTTTGATGTATGCATGAGGAATGGCAATGGAGATTTGAGGATTCTCCCTAGAGAGACTAGTGGCTACATGAGATCTTCTGCATAATTCAGATCTACAAAAGTACAATGCTAGTATATTCACCATTGATACTTCTTGTGAGGCACATCTTGTATTTCTTGGCATATGGCTAAGGTTTTTTATGGTACATAGTTGAGATCTTGTATTTGTGTAATAGTTGATGTATTGAGAAGCTGAATATCAAAAAGGGTTTGATGACTAATATCATGTGAGGGATATTATACTTGTTCATGATTACACATACCTATATGGCACATGACTAGAGAGAGACATATTTTCCTTGAGTAAAGGTTATGTATGAGGATGCATGCACATGGTACAATTACAGTCTGGATACAGTGGCAAGTTACAGATCTATGTAAAAGAAGTTATAGAAGGTCATAAGTTTTCAAGAAAAAGGAAAACCCTAGTTTTCAGAAGGCATACGCAGACTGCATAATAGTTAGGTGGCGTACATACGCGGTCTACATAACAGATAACAAATGTACATACACGGGCTGCAGTGCTACAGGTCGCGTACCTATTGTATTTTTGTAGATACATGTTCAGTTCAAGTACAGATTGATTACAGGGCAGTTGTATAGATTGGATACAGGTCAATACAGTTGTACAACAATATATCTCATAGTGATAGGTTGACAATGGTTCCATCATTCTACTTCTACTTTAGGGCGGTTGGATGGGGCAAGGATAGGTGGTTGTAGCCACCTTACGGTTGTAGTTGGAGAACATAGGGGGTTGTAGCCTCCTTCTAGTTATAGCCAGAGAAATGGGGAGTTGGAGATTCCCTCAGGTTGTAGCCTGGGAAACTAGGGGGTTGGAGCCTCCTTCCAGTTGCAACTGGAAAATAAAGGAAGTTGGTGCTTCCAATGAATGTAATTCTTCAAGACATATAAGAAAAAGAATTCTGTGGTTTTCTCCTGCTTTGGGTTTCCACGTAAAACACTGGTGTATTGTGTATGTGTGTGATTGTTCATTTCTCATTATTGGATAATAATTCTACATTGATATAACACTTGGATTATTTGGTTAAAAAGGATTATAATTGCGCTATTACTAATTCACCCCCCCTCTCAGTAATCCAACAATTGGTGTCAGAGCAGTTTCCTTGAGAAATCTGTTTAACCACTTAAAGGTAGATCATGGAGAACAACAACTTCTATAAAAATGGAATACCACGGTTTGATGGACAAAAGTATGCCTTTTGGAGCATAAGGATGAAGACATATATACAAGCATGAGGATTTGAAATTTGACAATCAATTGTAGATGGATACACAACACCAGCAGTTCCACCAATAAATGACAAAGCAGTGAAACTTGGTCAGAATAATTCCAAAGCTACAAATGCACTTTTGAATGGTCTCAGTGAAATGGTATTCACCAAAGTTTAACTTTGTAAATCCGCTAAAGATATTTGGGACAAGATTCAAAATATTTATGAGGGAGATACAAAAGTCAAAGCAACAAAGCTTCAAACTTACAGAGGTCAGTTCAAACAATTAAAAATGAAGGAAGATGAGAATATTGAAGCCTACTTCTTACGAGTCGATGAAATAGTGAATGCAATCATAGGATTGGGAGAAGAAATCAAAGAATCTGTAGATGTTCAAAAGGTACTAAGATCTCTTCCTATGAGATTTGACCCTAAGATATCATCACTAGAAGAAAGATCAGATCTAAACTCAATAAGCATGGACAAACTGCATGGAATCTTCACAGCATATGAAATGAGAATTGAACAGGAAAATCCAGACGTAAAAGAAGAAGCCCTCAAAGCGTCCAAAAGATCAAAGCAAAAGAAAAAGCAACAAGAAGAATATAGCAGCAACAATGATGTCTCAGAAGATGATGAAGAAGTGGCCAACTTCGTCAAAAGACTGAACAAGGGAACCGACGGTAGGTATAGATGTAAGCTTCCTTTAATTTGTTTTAATTGTGATGGTATTGGTCATTTTTCTAACAAATGTCCTCATAAGAAAAAGAGTAATGATGAAGGTTACTCAAAAGGAAAACAAACATATAAAGGAAAAATAACTACAAAGAAAGTTTTCAAGAAAATCTTATGCACCAAAGAATAGATCTCATCATCAGATGAAGATGAAGTCAGTGACAGTGATACAGGAAGAGTTATATTCATGGTAGTAGAAGACTCTGATAAAGAAGACTCCGAAGAAGAATATGAAGAAGCTAAAGAAGCATATGAAGAAGAAGAAGAAATTGAAGAGGCATAAGTTGACTTTCGAGAATAATTAATGTGTGCCATAGAAGTTATCATAAGAGAAAAGAAGAAAAAGAAGAAACTACAAGAAAAATTAGACAAGAAAGAAGACACTCAAGAACTAGAACAAATTATCACAAAATTGAAGGTTCAAATAGAAGAAGATAAAAGAATTGAAGAAGCAATCAAAGAACAACTAGAAGAAAATGATAGGATCATTGGAAACTTGGAAGCAGAGATTGTCAAATTAAGAAAGGATATTCAAAAAAAAAATATGCAGAATAACTCAAAAGTTTTGGATGTCATTATCAACAGTAAAAAATTGCATTTTGACAAGACTAGACTTGGATACACTAAGATAAAAAAGGGATCAAGCTCCAAAACAACAGAGCAAGAAACATATCCAAAAGGCTATGCAGAAACAATCAAAGGGGATAGGAAGATACAAGGAATATAATAGGGACACTCCTCCACCAAGAAGAATCAGATTTCAGAATCAACAAGCGACATATAGGCCTCAAGAAGAAGAAGGATTCACAAGAGAACCTCCTTTCATAAGATCCTCAACTCCTAGGTATCAAACTATATTCTTTGGTTTATTTTATGCATGTAATAATTTTGGACATAAAGTTGTGAATTGCAGAGCTAACAACAGGAACAATAAAAACTTTGAGAGTCATACACAAAGGGGTTATTCAAGAAGGTCTAGTGAAACATAAAGAAGAAGTTACAACAGGTTTGAATCTTTGAGAAATGAAGTGGAATGTTACAAATGTAGCAATTTTGGACATGTGGCCAAAGAGTGAAGAATGACATTCCCTCCTAAAGAACCTCAACAGAATAACAATAGTCACAAACAGGAACCACATAAAAGGACATGGATAAGAAAACAAGATCAATATAGAAATGAAGAATGCACACTCACTCTACAAGCTAAGCAGAAGAAACATGGTTTGTATGTTGACAGTGGGTGTTCAAAACACATGACAGGTGATAGATACAAGTTTCTTACATTACGAAAGGAAAGAGATGGATCAGTCTCCTTCGGAAATGATGATTCAGCCAAAATCATTGGAAAAGGCACATCCCGAATTGGGAACAAGAATGAAAAGGCAGAAATTGTTCTACTGATAGAAGATATGAAACATAATCTTATAAATGTGATTCAAATGTGTGACCAAGGTCATAAAGTTACTTTTGGTTCACAAAAGTTTGAGATAAGAAAAGAAGGTTCAGGGAAATTGATTGCTACAACTGCAAGAACTTCAAGCAACATATATGTGTTAAGTGAAATTAGAAATGAAAAGTGTTGTCTAGGAAAGGAAGATGAAAGTTGGCTATGGCACAGAAGAATGGGTCACATGCATTTTGATAACCTTGTCAAAGTCATAAAAAGAGAAGCAGTAAGAGAAATGCCCCAGATCATGAAACCGACCAATACTTTATGTAAGCATTGTCAACAAGGAAAGCAAACAAAGACCCGGTTCAAATCAAAGGAATATTCAACGACAAGACCACTGGAAATTGTGCATATTGATTTAGTTGGACCAACTAAAACAAAGGGCTTAAAAGGTGAGAAATACTTTATGTTATTAGTCGATGATTATACAAGAATGATTGCAGTTTGCTTTCTCAAGAATAAGTCAGAATCTTTTGAAAACTTCAATATCTACAAGGAAATGGTTGAAAATGAAATGGATTCAAAAATAAAATGCTTGAGATCTGATAATGGAGGAGAGTTCACCTCAAAGAAATTTATGGACTACTGCAAAAATCATGGAATAAAAAGGCAATTCTCTGTTGCTAGGACACCTCAACAGAATGAACTTGTTGAAATAAAGAACATGACAGTATAGGAAATGGCTCGAACAATGTTAATGGATTCAAAATTGATAGATATTTTTTGGACACAGGAAGTGCATACAACAGTTCACATTCAAAACTGAGTAATGCTTAGAAACAACACTGAAAAAACTCCTTACGAGCTATGGAAAGGAAGACCAACAAATGTGAAGCACTTCAGAGTTTTTGGAAGCAAATGCTATATCAAAAGAGAATATGGCATGATGGGAAAGTTTGACTCTCGTGTGGACAAAGGAGTACTTTTTGGTTACTCAAGTACAAGGAAAGCATACAAGTGTTACAATCTAATATTGAACAAAGTTGTGGAAAACATCAATGTGAAAAATGATGAAACAGGCAGACCAGAATCAAAGGAAGAAGAAAATGAATCAATGAAACAACCCTTAGAAGAAGAAGTAGAATAGGAATATGAAGAGAATCCGACATAAGCAGAAGAGCAAGTTCAACAAGTGTCTCCAAAGACACACAGTAAAGGAGTACAGAAGAATCATCCTTCAGATCAGGTTATCGGAAACAAAGATGTGAAAGTTGAGACTAGAAGAAGAATCCGTTCACCAGAACAAACACACCTAGAACTCTTTTCTACAATTAAACCAAATTGTTTTGAAGAATCCAACAAGGATGAATTTTGGAATAATGCGATGGATGAAGAATTGAATCAAATAGAGAAACATGACACTTGGGAATTGGTTCCAAGACCAAAGAATAAGAATGTGATCGACACAAAATGGATTTTCAGGAATAAATTGAATGAAGATGGACAAGTTAAAAGGAACAAATCTAGATTGGTATGTAAAGGATATGCACATATTGAAGGAATCAAATTTGAAGAGACATTTGCCCCATTTTCCAGAATGGAAGCAATCCGTTTGCTTTTATCTTATGCATGCTCAAAAAATATTAAAGTATATTAGATGGACGTAAAATCGACGTTTCTGAATGGGGAATAGGAAGAAGCAGTCTACATTGAACAACCAGAAGGATTTCAGTTTTCATAGAACACAAATTATGTGTGTAAATTAACGAAGGCCTTGTATGGTCTAAAACAGGCTCCTAGTGCATAGTACTCTAGACTAGATAAGTATCTGCAACAAGTAGGGGTCAGAAAAGGAAGTGCAGACAACAACCTCTACATCAAGGTAAGTCAAGGTAATATTTTCTTAGTTGAAGTTTATGTTGATGATATTATTTTTGGTAGTGATGATGACAGGTTAATCCAAAAATTTGCAAAAGATATGCAGAATGAATTTGAAATCTCGTTACTTGGAGAACTATCCTTCTTTCTAGGACTTCAGATACATCAAAGCAACCAAGGAATTTTTATTTCTCAAATCAAGTATATCATAGAAATGCTAAAGAGGTTCAGAATGGAAGATTGCAAACCAGTTATCACTCCTGTTAGCGATCAAAATGTAATGGTATTTCGACAGTGTTTTCATCACTTTTTGCTTGATTTGCCCATTCCCAAAGTCTTTAGCCTGTTGTGTGTCTGACAAAAGCCTCATTGAGTCTAGTAGTTCCTATCTATCACTTCCGGCAAAGATTTCTTATTTACTCTGTCTTTAACCTGCAAATATTAAAGACACAAATAAAAGTTATTCTCTAGATTTATTGCCTTTTATCTTTTGAAATAAAATATATATATTTTATTTCTTAAAAAAATTCCCCAAAGAAAAAAGTGGTGTGTGCACTTAAATGTTTCACTCCTAAACCTAATCCATATCACATGTGCCAAACTCCATGTCGAAGGCTAGTCTTCATACAACAGTTACCAAAGCCACGCAAGTCCAACATGAGTGCCAAGCTCTCCATTTCACATATGTCATTGAAATGCCCTAGTGACTAGAAGCATAATTAAAGGTTACAGTCTTCAAAATCCCGATGTATGTGATATATGTCTCATGAGCAGAGTTTAAAATAATAAAACACAAAACGCAAACAGTTGAGAAATGCCCGAGATTGCAAGTGCCAGAGATTGTGCAGATGGCGTTTTTTTATATCTAGTTTCTTGTAAAGTTTAAGGGTGATAAAGAAACCTATCGAGTATTCATATGGGCAAAAGAGGAACGTTCTGGAGATAGTTTTCTAAATTGTCAAAGAGCTGGCAAAGTTCGAAAGGCCAAAAAAAATTGAAGAGATATTCAACAGAAGGAATTGCTGAATACACCACTGGTGTATCTCCATCTCCTAGATATCAGCATGCTTGCAGCCTTGATGGATAACATATGGGAAGTGAATGTAGAAGATTTTGCGCCAATCTTACAAGTCAAGGGTTTTGAGGGTTCTCGTATTAAAGACACAAGTGTTGGTCAAAGGAATTGCGCCATGTATCCTGTATAGAAGTTGAACCCTTTATATTAGAGCCATGAGAATTGCAGCAGTTTTAATTGGGCAAATAAAGAAGGTGGACATAGGATTTGAAGTTGCTAATGCAACTGATGCAGCGATAAGTTCTTCTGTCATATTTCTGACAGAGCCAGGTCTGAGTGTTATTATCAGTGCAGTATTGACAAGTCGTGCAATTTTCCAGCCAATGAAGAATTACACTATACATGCAGTGTCAATTACAATACTTATTGTGCCAAGCTCATCTCTTTAGCGTTGATATGGAGTTTTGAATTCTCACCATTCATGGTACTTATAATTGCCAAATGATGAAAACTGTGGTTTCAACAACTTAGACCATTTCAAAAAGGTGCTATTAGCTACCGAAAGATCCACTTTGGGTAGCTAATCACACTCTGTTTCAGGCATGTAAGCCACCAAAAACACAGAGATTGCTTTTCTTTTTCCCATCTCAAAGATTCTTGTTTCCAGATCACGTGGGAATGGTCTCAAATGAAATATATTTGTGCGCAGCTCATTTAATAAAACAAAGAATTGGTTGAAATTCTTAAAAGGCCCTATTCATAGTATACTTATCCCAAAGATTATGTTGATGTAAGGTTGAAACAGTTAAGTATTGAATAAGTTTCAGAAGAAAATGCAGAAGAAGTTTTGGTTCTGAAAAGATATAAGGCAAACCTATGAAGATTTGAGGATCAAAACATTGGCAAGGGCCAGACTACACGGTCAACAGGCAATCAATAATTTTCACCAGCACAGAAGGCACAATTATAACCAATTAGCTGTTGAAAAGCAGAGCTTTCATCAGCTAACTAGAAAATTTCAAGGTGAAAGAGCTGATGAAATCGCAGACATGGCAGAGAAGTTGTATTTTCGCCCAGATCTAAGTTTTTCTCAATTAAACGCCTGGAGGAGAGTTTCAAAATATGGACAATAATTAAACACATCATATTTAAGGATCTGTTATGATGTTTGAGGTGTTTAACAAGTGGAAAAGTGAAATTAGCTACCTATTTTCTGGGCACTGACTCCACTGGTATGACATGAACTAGATCTTTGCTAAGAGGTATGGGTTCTGTGATTTTTCAAGTATTTCTAGTTACCCTCATCCAGTGCCTAGTAGAGATGAATGGGAACGTAGCCTTCCCAGATTTCGGGGAGAAGAATGGGAAGTGCTAGCTGAACACTTGCTGGATTTTCATGACTTTATTCATTGGCTTGAAATTGTACATGAGGATGTTCAAATTAATCTTTTCAAGTATTCATTAGAGGGGATCACTCTTGAATGCCGGTCTCTTCCAAATGCAAGTGTTAGTTCTTTGACAGATTTCCATTCAGCCTTCAATTCCTTTTGCAAAGATTATTTTCCAGTTAAATATCTTTTTGAAGGATGTTGTGAAGAGTTTTCTTCATTTCATAAAGTTTTTGCTTGTCACAAAGATCAAGTTTGTGATAAAGCTTTTATTGTTGAAGAAGAAATTTACCATGTAGGTCAAGAGGTGTTGAAGGATAATAGTGACATATCTGACATCATATCATATGTGTTTGTTGTTTTAAATATTGATCAAAATCAACATGTCTCTTTTGGATGTATTGATGTCAAAGAACCAATGCATATATAAATAGGAAGAAGAAATGAATTTGAGTCAGCAGGAGAAAGTAATAGATCAACATATTTCAGATCTATGGAAAATACTATGAGTAGTCCTCAGCTTTTAGATTTGCAGACACAGGGAAATTGTAGCAGACATGAAGACTTGAAAGGTGATGAGCAGATTGACCAATCAGTAAGTGAAAGTATTGCATCTGCAATATATGTTGAGGACAACCCACATTTTCCAGACTTGCAGATAAAGGTAGATTGCAGTAGATATGAAGAAGGTGAGGAGCTGAAAATTTCAGATCAACAGTCCATCCTATATATTTCTCCAATAGATCTCGAGCAGCCTGCATTCAACAATGAGATTAGTAAAGGCAACCTTCAACATCATTTCAATTTACAGTTGGATCAACAGTCCAAAGAGGTATTGCTTTGTGAATTTGACGACCCTTTTGCTGACTATTTGGAGTCTATGAGCAACATTAATCCAAAAATATTTCTGTCAGATGAAGATTGGTATTGTCATCTTTTCAAATGGCATTTCCACAAGCTATGGTCTTTTTCATCTTTTGGGTCAAGATCAAGTATGATACTAGCAAGTCAATTACTTTCTTGGCTGCATTGGAAATTTGATTTTACTTGATAAATCTACCTCTACTGGTTAATGTAGGAATAGGTAGAAAATAAGCTCGCCATGAAGCATGGCTGGAGATTCTTTTTAGTTTGTTAGTTTGCAACAATGACTTTGCATCCAGAGTTTGAATAAATATTGTAGAGATCTAGTGATGACATTAAATGACTCCATATCCCAATGGACTAAACACAATACAAATGATTGCTGAGCATGTTGCAGGATTTTCAGGTTAAATAGACAGGCATAGGTCTGCTTGTTCTTGGAACCTCACAAGCATGTTTCAGGTTTGCAGGGGAGCGGTCGTGAAGGCCAGATGAATCCATAGCCCAATGGTAAAGGCCAGATGAATCCATTCCCAATGATAAAGGCACAAGGTCTGCTAGGTTCTTGGAAACCTCATAGGGAGGTCTCCATCCCAGTTGGAGCCAGATGTTAGTGATCAAAATGTAATGGTATTTTGACAGTGTTTTCATCACTTTTTGCTTGATTTTCCCATTCCCAAAGTCTTTAGCCTGTTCTGTGTCTGACAATAGCCTCATTGAGTCTAGCAGTTCCTATCTATCACTTTCGGAAAAGATTTCTTATTTACTCTGTCTTTAACCTGCAAATATTAAAGACACAAATAAAAGTTATTCTCTAGCTTTATTGCCTTTTATCTTTTGAAATAAAATATATATATTTTATTTCTTAAAAAATTTCCCCAAAGAAAAAAGTGGTGTGTGCACTTAAATGTTTCACTCATAAACCTAAGCCATATCACATGTGCCAGACTCCATGTCGAAGGCTAGTCTTCATACAACAGTTACCAAATCCACGCAAGTCCAACACGAGTGCCAAGCTCTCCATTTCACATATGTCATTGAAATGCCCTAGTGAATAGAATCATAATTAAAGGCTACAATATTCAAAATCCTGATGTATGTGATATATGTCTCATGATCAGAGTTTAAAATAATAAAACACAAAACGTAGACAGTTGACAAATGCCCGAGATTGTAGGTCCCAGAGATTGTGCAGATGGCGTTTTTGATATCTATTTTCTTTCAAAGTTTAAGGGCGATAAAGAAACCTATCAAATATTCATATGGGCAAAAGAGGAACGTTCTAGAGATAGTTTTCTAAATTGTCAAAGAGCTGGCAAAGTTTGAAAGGCAAAAAAAAATTGAAGAGATATTCAACAGAAGGAATTGTTGAATATGCCACTGGTGTATCTCCATCTCCTAGATACCAGCATGCTTGCAGCCTTGATGGATAACATATGGGATAGTGAACGTAGAAGCTTTTGCGCCAATCTTATAGGTCAAGGGTTTTGAGGGTTCTAGTATTAAAGACACAGGTGTTGGTCAAAGGAATTGCACCATGTATCCTATACAGAAGTTGAACCCTTTATATTAGAGCCATGAGAATTGCAACAGTTTTAATTGGGCAAATAAAGAAGTTGGACATAAGAATTGCAGTTGCTGATGCAACTAATGCAGTGATAAGTGCTTCTGTCATATTTCTGATAGAGCTAGGTCTGAGTGTTATTATCAGTGCAGTATTGACAAGTCGTGCAATTTTCCAGCCAATGAAGAATTACAGTATACATGCAGTGTCAATTACAATACGTATTGTGCCAAGCTCATCGCTTTAGCGTTGATATGGAGTTTTGAATTCTCACCATTCATGGTACTTATAATTTCCAAATGATGAAAACTGTGGTTTCAACAACTTAGACCATTTCAAAAAGGAACTATTAGCTACCGAAAGCTCCGCTTTGGGTAGCTAATCATACTCTGTTTCATGCATGTAAGCCACCAAAAACACAGAGATTTCTTTTCTTTTTCCCATATCAAAGATTCTTGTTTCCAAATCATGTGGGAATGGTCTCAAATGAAAGATATCTGTCTGCAGCTCATTTAATAAAACAAAGAATTGGTTGACATTCTTAAAAGGCCCTATTCATAGTATACTTATCCCAAAGATTATGTTGATGTAAGGTTGAAACAGTCAAGTATTGAATAAGTTTCAGAAGAAAATGCAAAAGAAGTTTTGGTTCTGAAAAGATATAAGGAAAACCTATGAAGATTTGAGGATCAGAACATTGGCAAGGGCCAGACTACACAGTCAATAGGCAATCAATAGTTTTCACCAACACAAAAGGCACAATTATAACCAATTATCTGTTGAAAAGTAGAGCTTTCATTAGCTAACTAGCAAATTTCAAGGTGAAAGAGCTGATGAAATCGCAAACAGGGTAGAGAAGTCGTATTTTCACCCAGATCTAAGTTTTTCTCAATTAAACGCCTGGAGGAGAGTTTAAAAAGATGGAAAATAATTAAACACATCATATTTAAGGATCTGTTATGATGTTTGAGGTGTTTAACAAGTGACAAAGTGAAATTAGCTACCTATTTTCTGGGCACTGAAACCGTTTTTTGCTAAAAATGGCAAATTCGCCTTATCTTATCTTTCATAGTGCCAACAGCCTTGGAAGGTTTTCTACACTTGTCAAAGTTTGAAGGAGGTGAAGATCATTAAAGATGATGAATTGACCTAGTTTTTAGGATCTCTCCCTATTTTCTTGTGTCAGATTTGACTGTCTATTTTTAGTAAATTCGATCCTTCTTTATAGGATCTCAGTTATTCTGTAAAGGCTATAAAGCCAAGAACTTCAGATGAAGGGTGAGGTTCAATTTTGGAGACATTTTTCTACTGTAATAGACTCTTATTTTGATAATAGAATCACAGTCTTCTTTTGCCTTCAATATCGGATTTGTTCATGTACGTCATCATTCTATTCTTTACTTCAGTTTGTATTAGCTTCTAAGGACTGTAATCTCTTTATTAAGCTCATAAACTTGAATTAAAAGAACTTATTGCTATCTTGTATGACACTACACACTGTTGTATTTGGTTATCTAGATTAGTATTCTTCATCCCCTGTTCAAACTTTTCTATCTGATTACTGATTTCTAAAAGCACTGTCTTATTTGAATGCATGATAAGTGGTCCATTTCATTAGCTATTGAGTTATCCCATTGTTCCAAGCATACCTAATTATCATATTCTTAAGTTACCAAGCATCTTTAGCCTACAACCCTAAAGAGTTTATTGGAGAGCTAACAACTCCCATGCAAACCAGTTGCAAGTTGAGAAAAGATGATGATTCAAAGTCTACAGATCAAAGGCAATACATGTCAATGATTGGTAGCCTACTATATGTGACAACATCCAGGCCAGATGTAATGCATGCAGTTGGACAGGTGGCAGGATTTCAGGCAGCACCAAAGGAATCACATGTATTAGCAGTGAAGAGGATTTTCAGACATCTCAAAGGAACAAAAGAGTTTGAATTATGGTATCCAAAAGGAAAGGATCTATCACTTATTGCCTACACAGATGCAGATTAGGAAGGTTGTATTGATGACCGATGAAGCACCAATGGAGCAACGTTCTACTTGAGTGAGTGTTTAGTATCATAGATAAGCAAGAAACAATCAACAATATCTTTATATACAACCGAGGCATAGTATATTGTAGCAACATCATGTTGTACACAGGTTATTTGGATGAAACAAACTCTGACATATATACATCTTGAGTATGATGAGCCCATTCCAATCTATTGTGATAATACAAGTGCCACCAGTATCTCAAAGAACCCTATAATGCACTCCAAGATGAATAAAATTCCAATCAAGTATCACTTTCTACGGGAGCATGTTGCAGAAAAGAACATCAGAGTTGAGTATGTGGTCACAAAAGAACAAGTGGAAGACATATTTACAAAACCACTTCCACGCGAAGGCTTTGAATATCTTCGCCAGAGACTTGGAGTTATTTCTACTCCAAAATTAATGCTTATCTTATATGTCTTAGATATACACGAGGAAGCACCATAAGAGGATAGTTCAGTCAGGGGGAGAAGCCTCGGATGGAAATATACCTTTGACATTGATGACAAACAGGGAGAGATTTATCAGATGCAGAGGACAGAGGCATGGTTCCAGGGGGATAAGATTTATTAGATGCAGAGGATAGAGGCATGGTTCCAGCGGGAGCATGAGTGATATGATTTCAATATTGCATAAGAGTGTTTCCATCAATGCAAAAGGGGGAGATTGTTGATTAAGGTTAGTTGTCATTGATGTCAACCCTTGAAGAAAGCCTGGTAGCATAAAGGTTTGGACAATGGACCCAAGTTTGTTTGATGTAAAGATGACTCATTATTGTCTTGTCATGGTTGATAAGAAGTACAAATGGATGAACTCCAAAGTGGTCCCCTTATGGTGAAAGCCCTCACGGGAAGACGCTTTACAGATTGAGTTATCCTAGAAGTATGGTTAGAGATCCCATGCTTAATTGTGGAATAATGAGATGAAGGACAATGAATTTTTTAGTGAAACTATCCTAGATGCATAGTGCTTGTCATGCCATTTCCGGTGGTATGTGGAATGTCACATAACTCCTCACGATTAGAGAGTTATGACCATATGAAGTTAGAGAACCTTGATGAGCCTTATAGAAGCCCCCAAGAGTCAAAGTGTCTTGCAAAAGAAGTTATTTTAAATGGAGAAGCCCAAAAATAAGGAAAGTATAAGGCTACATGAAGATATAAATAAGAGGCAAAGCTTGCTCATTAAGGACACACTTGTACATATTGTATATCTATTTTATTGTGTAAATCTTATTGTAAATACTTGTGGATACTGAGTGGTGAACATCTGAGGTAGCACGAAGGGTTGACGGAGAAATTATTGGAATTACAGTGAATACAAAAAAAACCCTATTTTCTGAGGTGTACACAAGTTGTCTGTGTATAGGGTGCGTACAATACACGAGATGTCTGTGTATAGGGTGCGTACGTACGCGGGCTGGCTGTGTATAGGGTGAGTACTTGTTGATAAATCCATGAAAACTTGAGAAGACGAAGATGAAGAGGTTCTAGATTCTGAGATCAAGCTCCCAGGAAGGTCTAAAGTGCTCAGATACATCAGATCCATCCATTGGTTCAAAAGGCATTTCTTATTTCTATGAATAGTTGTATTTTGATGTATGCATGAGGAATGGCAATGGATATTTGAGGATCCCCCCTAGAGAGACTAGTGGCTACATGGGATCTTCTGCATAAGTCAGATCTACAAAAATGTAGTGCTGGTATATTAATCATTGATACTGATTGTGAGGCACATCTTGTATTTCTTGGCATATGGCTAAGGGTTTTTATGGTACATAGTTGAGAGCTTATATTTGTGTAGTAGTTGATGTATTGAGAGGTTGAATATTAGAAAGGGTTTGATGACTAAGATCATGTGAGAGATATTATACTTGTTCATGATTACACATACCTATATGGAACATGACTAGAGAGAGACATATTTTCCTTGAGTAAAGGTTATGTATGAGGATGCATGCACAGGGTACAGTTACAGTATGGATACAATGACAGGTTACAGATCTATGTGAAAGAAGTTACAGAAGGTCATAAGTTTTCAAGAAAAAGGAAAACCCTAGTTTTCAGAAGGCATATGCATGCTGCATAACAGTTAGGTGGCGTACATACGCGGGCTTCATAACATATAGGGCACGTACATATGCGAGCTGCAACACTACAGGTCGCGTACCTTTTGTATTTTTGTAGATACATGTTCATTTCAAGTACAAATTGATTACATGGTAGTTGTACAGATTGGATACAGGTCAATACAGTTGTACAACAATATATTTCACAGTGACAGGTTGACAATGGTTCCATCATTCTACTTCTACTTCAGGGTGGTTGGACGGGGCAAGGATAGGTGGTTGTAGCCACCTTCCAGTTGTAGTTGGAGAACATAGGGGGTTGTAGCCTCCTTCTGGTTGTAGCCAGAGAATCGGGGAGTTGGAGCTTCCCTCAAGTTGTAGCCTGAGAAACTAGGAGGTTGGAGCCTCCTTCCAGTTGCAGCTAGAAAACAAAGGAAGTTGGTGCTTCCAATGAATGTAATTCTTCAAGACATATAAGAAAAATCATTCTGCGGTTTTCTCCCGCTTTGGGTTTCCACGTAAAACACTCATTTACTTTGTATGTGTGTGATTGTTCATTGCTCATTATTGGATAATAATTCTACATTGATATAACACTTGGATTATTTGGTTAAAAAGGATTATAATTGCGCTATTACTAATTCACCCCCCCTCTCAGTAATCCAACAAAATGCCCTTCGGCAGTGTGGACTGTTAAAATTATTCAAGATCTAGGGCATGATGGCCCAACTGAGGTTACTTGAATACCTAATTCACATGTGGGATGTGAACCAATAGGTATTCTGAGTGGGTGCTTACATTATTACGATAAATATCGAGGATATATACTTCTTGACTGTCTTATCTCTTCATGGGTCACGAGTTACGCTAATAGGTACCAAGGGAGGTGGCGAGCCTATGAGCCACTATATCAGTGCACATTGTGTGCC
Organism: Picea engelmannii; assembly: GCA_009831015.1. Lineage (NCBI taxonomy): Eukaryota > Viridiplantae > Streptophyta > Pinopsida > Pinales > Pinaceae > Picea > Picea engelmannii. Next base: position 41,247 of record ML828812.1, read on the forward strand.
CGGTACTCAGAAGCATAGTGGAAAAATCGCTATCAGAGATGTCTGTGACTTACCTCTACGGACTATCCTCTACACCATCAAGCGCATGGTAGGGAGTACAATTCCCCATATGTCTCTTCAAATCTATTTCCAGTATGTGCTGGAATGTATGGAGCCCCAATTTTTGTACTGGAGTGACGGGGTTCTTAGAAGCATGAAAAAACAATTAACGAAGTGCAGGAATGGTGAATTGAAATAGTTTGGATACAGATTGATTTTGGTTTCCTTGATCCGGATTTTATGAGCAGAAAAAAATGAATACATATTATTAACAGGTGCTTAACACAAAATAATAGAGATATAGTAAAACTGGTTTTCTATTCAATAACGAAATAAGCTGAAACTGTAAAATGCAGCGGAAACAAGCTTGCTGGAATGGTGGCGGCTTATCTCTGAGAATAGATGTGACGGCAGCGCGCATTTGCAAGAAGAAGGTTACAATGAGGATTTGAAGGCCTTTTTACAATAAGCAAGAATGCCAAAAACCATAGACATCCAAAAACCTAACCCTAGGAGATGAAGCGTCAAAAGTCATGTGGGCCCCGTTTGGGTAAGCTAGTACATCAACTTCCCAGGGTCATAACTTTTGCATACGATCTCCGTTTTAGGCGTGTGATAGCCTGTTGGAAAGGTATCGTCAAGGAGATTCATTTTGGGGGCTCAATGATGCCTTTGAATATCATTGAGGAGCTTGATACCGAAAAACCTTAATTTAGGCCCTCAAAATGGCCCCGGAAGTAAAAACTGCTAAAAATAGTAAATTACCAAAAATGTCAGAAAGTTGTTTTGAGCCAGTTGGAAAAGGTGGGTGGCCACCGATATCCATCTGGATCATTCCTCCCTTTTTAGGAAGCAATGGTCTCCATTGCGTTGAGGTCCCCCTTTAGATGAGGAAATTTCTGCTGAATTTGGCCTCGGGTGAGCCACTTGCCTTGGTGCAGGCGCTGCCCTGCTTTGATGACTCGATAAAGCTGGATCCTTTGTTGTCGAGTTCCCTTGATCTATCTGTCCACAATCTGATCATTGGATGCCTGTTGTATGCAGTCGGGGTTAAGATCTGTTGGTGTCAGCTGTTCTGCTACTTCTGAGGTGTCCAATAATGGTGGGAAATAAGGGCGAAGGAGATCCACGTTGAACACTGGGTGCAGACCAAGGAAAGGAGGAATGTTGAGCTCAAAAGCATTATCCCCCACGGCCTTGGTGATAGTGTACGGTCCATAACAGAGTGGGCGAAGCTTTCGATGGGGTCCTGTAAGCCTTAAGGCATTCTTTCTGCAAGTGCAACCAAACTTTGTCGCCCACCTGAAACTTATGTGACACCCGATGTTGATCATGGCGCTGTTTGTACTTGTCATTGGACTTCTGTAGGATACCCTGAACCTGTTGGCAGATGTGATGGATTTTCTCAATGACCTGGGTGGCTTTGTCAGCTTCAGTTGGAGCAGGAGATGAGTCAGTCGAAGTGACCGCAAGGGGAAGTGCAACATCTATGGGACCTAATGGTTGGAATCCCAACCCCACTTGAAAGGGGTTGTGGCCGGTTGAGCTATGCAAGGCTCGGTTGTAGCTATGCTAGACATAGGGAAGGATCTCATCCCATGTGCGAGGATTCTTTGAATTATACATGCGAAGGATATGCACAATCATTCGATTTACAACCTCGGTTTGGCCATCTGTCTGGGGGTGGAAGGCCGTGGATTTGGTGAGCTTGGTGTCCAGCAGTGACCAGAGG
>ML828812.1:43151-53276 GCA_009831015.1 Picea engelmannii
CAGGCAACCAGAATCGCCATCTTAGAAAAATGATCAACAACCACAAAAACACAGTCATTTCCCCACTTGGTGGATGGGAGGCCCCACATGTAGTCCATTGAGATGGATTCCCATGGCCTGTCAGGAGTAGGAAGAGGGGTGTATAGGCCCTATTTCTTAGTGGTCGGTTTGGCAATAGCGTAGGCAGTGCAGGACCTGATATACTTGCCGACCTCCTGTCGAAGTTTCGGCCAGTAGAAATGTTTTTGTAGCATCACCGCTGTCTTTTCGACGTCAAAGTGTCCTGCCACCCGACTGTAGTGGGCTTCCCAGATCAGCTTCGCTCGCTCACTTGATGGAACACATATATGGCCCAGATGACATAACAACCCATCCTGAAAATGGAAATTATCGACAATTGCATTTGCACCCAACATTTGGTAGGTGGTGGCGAAGTCAGGGTTTGTCTCATAGAGTTGGGGCCATCCAGATGTCTCATGGCTGCAAGAGTATAGCACCGTGGTGAGTGATGTGACTGGCGGTCTGCTAAGGCAATCAACGACGTGATTGGTGCTTCCTATTTTATACTTGATGTTGAGGTGGAATTGCTACAAGTATGTGGACCACTTTTGATGGCGGTCATTCTGCAGTTTTCCCTGTGTCTGCATGAACTGCAGTGGCTTATGATCAGTCTGGATGATTGTCTCCTTCCCAAGAATGTAATGTCTCCACTGGCGGCATGCTTTCACAATGGAGTACATTTCTTTGTCATAAGTAGGGTACTTACGGACAGTATCAGACAATGTCTCACTATGATAGGCCACGGGGTGGCCATGCTGAGTGAGAATGGTGCCCATAGCATAGTCTGAAGCATCTGTCTCGATCTCAAAGGGATGCTGCAGGTTCGGTAGTGAAAGTACTAGGGCTGAGCACAAGCGCTGCTTCAAATCATCGAACGATTGTTGTTGGGACCAGCCCCACGCAAATTTTGCCTTACCACCACCCCTGTTTATTTGGCTGAGGTCCCATGCAATATGGGAGAAACCCAACACGAACCTGCGGTAGAAATTAGCAAGTCCCAAGAAGCTCCGAAGCTCAGTGAGTGTTGTTGGGGATGGCCAGTCACGGATGACTTGGATCTTGGATGGATCCACATGTATGCCATGCTGATCAATGATATAGCCCAGGTAATGGACCCTTCCATGCTGAAGGAGCATTTTTCCTAGTTGGCGTATAGCTTGTGCTGCCGCAGGGTGTGCAGAACCTGCTGAATATGCTGCAAGTGTTCGGCCCAAGTCTTGCTGTAAATTAGAATGTCATCCAAATACACCACTACAAAAGTATTGGTGAATGGTCGCAGGATATCATCCATCATCCTCATGAAAGTGGCTGGAGCATTTGTCAAACCAAAGGGCATGACCAACCATTCAAAAAATCCTTCCTTTGACTTGAAGGCGGTCCTCCATACATCTGTCTGTTCTATCAGGACCTGGTGGTAGCCAGACTTCAGATCAATCTTACTGAAGTATTTGGCCCCTGTGAGTTGATCAAGAAGGTCATCGATTCGGGGAATCAGGTACTGGTTTCTGACAGTGATTTTTTTCAGAGCCCGGTAATCAATACAAAGTCGCCATGTTCCATCTTTCTTCTGTACCAACATGATTGGGTTCCCACAAGGTGATGAGCTGGGGCGGATGTGCCCCTTGTGGAGAAATTCTTGGATCTATCGCTTGATCTCCTCATTCTCTAACAAAGAGCGACGATAGACTGGCCCATTGGGCAACGATGCGCCGGGGGTAAGATCGATGGGGTGCTTGACCTGGCAGTGCAAAGGTACCCCTATAGGTGAGGAGAAGATATCCGAGTATTCTTCCATGAAATTATCTACTTGCTTCTGCTGTGTGGAGAGATCGGCCGCAAAGACCTTGGATGTGGCTGCGATCTTTCGCTTGTTATAAGAGCGAATCACGAACAAGACAAACTTCCCCGTCTGTGAGATGACCTTCCTACATTTCTTAGCAGAGATCAAGGAAATAGAACTAGGTGGGACTGCCTCGGGTATCCTGTACAATTTCTTGTTCAAAGTAATAATAACACTATGAGGCCTAGACTCATATACAACATGACATTTCCATAAATAAGGTTGGCCCAAAAGAACATCACAAACTTCGAGAGGAGCAACATCACACAATACCTTGTCTTTGAAGGGCTTGATGCCGTACGACAGTCGACACTGTTGGCTGACACAGAGATCGCTTCCTTGGCGGATCCATCCAATGGTGTAGGGTTGTGGGTGTGGCATTGTTGACAGGGCCAGCTGCTTGACGACCTCTGTTGAGATGAGGTTCTTCTGGCTACTGCTATCAACGATGAAGTGCAGCGGGGTGCATTTTACCCACATCTGTGAATGGAAGAGGCGCTCTCCTTCTTCTGGCTCGTCTGGTTCACCAGGCTGGAGCTTGGTGGTAGCAATGGTGGCACTAGGTTCCACATCAATGATCTGTCTTCCCCTTTCTGGTTCTGTCTCGGAGTCAGAATCTGCATCTGATTCAGAGGCTTTCACTTTGGCCACCAACAACTGCTTTGAGCGACAGTCAACAGTGTTATGCCAAGGGCTCTTATGGAAGTTGCACCACTTCCTGGTATCTTTCTTTGTCTTTCCGGTGTCCTTATTTGCTTGCGGCTTGTACTGGTTGTCTTGATACTGCCCATCTTTGCTCTGTCCTTTGTTCGGTGGGTTGGGTCCACCCTTTCCTGGCTTTTGTTGTGAGGGGTTCCCAGGCCCAAATTGCCACGTCTTTTGTTTGAGCTTCTGCTCGATTTTGACGGCATATCGGTAAGCCGTGCCCAAGGATGAGATGTCCAGAAATTCCATTTCAGTCTAGATGTATATATGCAGAGCACCGTGATACTTTAGCACTAGATGTCGCTCTGAATCTTTGATACCCAACTTGGTGCGCAAGGTATGGAAGATATTTGTGAAATCTGGCACTGCTTGGTCTCTTTCTTGCCGCAATGTGGTCCATTTGGTATACAGGTCGTCATAACTTTCGACAGGGTAGTGTTGTTCCTTAATAACATCCCTGAAGGATTCTCAGGTGGTCGTGACTAAAAATAATGAGGTTTCCTCTGTTTCCTTTTTCTCACAGAAAGTTTCCCACCAATCTTTGACATGGGGAACTACTTTGAGGAGCGCAAAAGTAATATTTTCTCTATCCGAAAATTTATGAACAGAAAAATACCCTTCTCGTAGATTCAACCACTTGTCTACATCATCTGCGTCTATCTAACCTTCAAATATAGGAATATAAAAGTTTATTTGTACCTTGAAGGGGGCGACGCCTCTGTTCGAAGAAGATGCGTTGCCTGTTGGTAGTCGTCGAAGAATTTGAGCAAAACTATCCATCATCTCGTTCCTCTGTTGCGTGAGGGATTCCTCAATCAACAGTTTGAAAGGATCTCCTGTCCTATCATCTTTCTTTTCTCCTGCCATGGGAGGTCGCTTAGGTGTGCGAGAGCTTCTGTCCTCAAGAGAAACAAGCTTGAGACCAAACTCTTTGTACTCTGACCTCGTTGGGGACATGCATTAAGACGACAAGGAGCAGACTGCTCTGATACCAATGATCCAGATTTTATGAGAATAATGAAATGAATACATATTATTAATAGGTTCTTAACATAAAATAATAGAGATACAGTAAAACTGGTTTTCTATTCAATAACGAAATAAGCCGAAACTGTAAAATGCAGTGGAAACAAGCTTGCTGGAATGGTGGCGGCTTATCTCTGAGAAGAGATGTGACGGCAGCACACATTTGCAAGAAGAAGGTTACAATGAGGCTCTGAAGGCATTTTTACAATAAGAAAGAATTCCAAAAACCCTAGACATCTAAAAACCTAACCCTAGGAGATGAAGCGCCAAAAGTCATGTGGGCCATGTTTGGGTAAGCTAGTACATCAACTTCCCGGGGTCGTAACTTTTGCATACGATCTCCGTTTTAGGCGTGTGATAGCCCGTTGGAAAGGTATCATCGAGGAGATTCATTTTTGGGGCTCAATAATGCCTTCAGATATCATTGAGGAGCTAGATACCGAAAAACCTTAATTTAGGCCCTCAAAATGGCCCCGGAAGTAAAAACTGCTAAAAATAGTAAATTGCCAAAAATGTCAGAAAGTTGTTTTGAGCCAGTTGGAAAAGGTGGGTGGCCACCGATATCCATATGGATCATTCCTTATTCCTAGAGAAGGTCCCATATTTACACTTGCAGGTAGAGTGGGGTATACCTCCTACACAGGATCCAAGAATGAAGAGGTGGGTCGACCGCATGGCACGACATGTGACTGGTCCTATCATCACGTATAATGATGTTTTATTTAACTGGTTGAGGACTCAGATGATGATGGTCGACAACTATGCCTATGTCGGTTTAGACTTCTGAGGCGATCTAGACTTGGTTCTTCCTGAGGGTTCCCAATGGGGGGACATAGGTAAGAGGTACATTTTCTTTATATGATGTTTTTATGATTTTTAATAATATAAAATGTTTGTTTTTATGTTGTTTATTTGATCACTAATAAAATTCTCTTTGATGATGCAGACGTGGGACCTTAGTGTCCTCTTGGTTCATCCCCCATCCAGAGGCGAGGGGAGAGAGTTGATGCATCAAGAGCCGCTGCTACTGAGTACGAGACTCTAGAGAGAAATCTAGAGGGACTCATGATGAAAATCCCAAATGCCTCTATCGATGATATCCTGAGGAATTATCAACACCACATAGTGGGCGTGTCTTCTTCCATCAGCCGAATGCTCCATAGAGTAGCACGAGAACTTGCGTGTTATAACGAGCAACATTCTTGATGCTCTATTGTATATGAAGCCATGTGCTCCACATTTTGATATTTTTGTCTTCGGACAAAAACACTTTTTTGTAAACTTGTATCGTTATATATATATGAGGCTTCTACCATCTTACTTGTTGTATATACAAAGTGTGATTGGATTTTATAAGTGTCTCAAATGTATGTCTAACACATAATTCACCAATGCATATGTTAATTTATTTAGACATCTAGGAATGTGTTGATATTCAATGTAATCAAAATAATGTTCCAAGAGGCGAATTCGTAAATATATCCTTAACAACGTAGGACTTCGGATAGAATACATTACTCAATTGTAGGACCACTAACTGTGAATCTAGTCGTAAAACAAGATGATGGATTCCAAATGAAACAACGTTGATCAATAATTCAATGACATCACTTTATTCCGCAATATTGTTAGTTGCACAACCAAGGCAAACACCATGTAGACTAATCAATTCGTCTGTAGGTGCATAGATTTCCTAAGCAACAGACGCTAAGTTTTGAGTACTGCGACTAGCACCATTGGCAAAGCCACTGTAGGGAAGCGAAGACACCGACATCTGGAAACCAAGAACAACGCAAGGTAAGAAACTAAAGGTCGAAACCAAACAACGAAAAATCACACAAAAGTATGATACATTAAAATACAAGTACTCATGCAAAAATGACTTAAGCATAGTACTTCTTCAAGTAAAGCCCATTTTTAGGTTCACTCAAAGGAATTCCATCACAATCCATTGACTCATAAGCTCCCTTCTCCAAAACTCACTTGACAATATAAGGACCCTGCCACATAGGCTCAAATTTAACAGCCCCTAGAAAATCACGATATTTCTCGTAAAGAAGAACCAGATCTCCTTCAGAAAAAACACATGGCTTGACATACTTGTCATATTGGGATTTAACACATTTCTTCTGAGTTTCAATAACTAAGGCAACATTGTGACGGGTTTTGTCTAATTGCATAAGATAAAAAATATGCTCCTCTTCTATTGAGGTGTTCGATAGAAATTCAATGGATAGCTTCAAATATGGTATATCACATTCAATCGAAAAGATAGATTCAATACCATATACTAGTTGGAACAGTGTAAACTCCGTGGCAGACTTAACAGACGTCCGACAGACCCACAATGCTGAGAAAAACATTGTCTTCCAATGTGACTTATGGATTCCTACCATTCATCGAAGCACAGTAGTAAGGAATTTGTTGATTTCTTCAACCTGGCCATTGGCCTATGGATAGTAAGGGGTTGAGTTTTCATGGTGAAGACCCAACTTCTCAATAAGATCAGACATCATAAAATTGCGAAAGTGGCTACCGTGATCGGTAACGATAGACTAACGAATACCAAACCAAGTAATTATATGATTGAATATGAAGAGTGTTGCCGTTTTACCAGTGTTATCAAAGTTAGGCATCGCCTCGACCCATTTAGTGAAATAATCCACAACTACAATAATGTATTCATGCCCCCTGGCCAAGTGAGGGTTACATGTTATGAATTCAATGCCCCATTTGGAAAATGGACCAACGGAAACTACAAGATGTAAAGGAGAAGAATGAGATCTTATCTTGTTATTGTAAGTTTGGCAAGCATGGCATTTATGGACGACTGTAATGCAATCTTTAAACAACGAAGGCCAGAAATAACCCGCTTGTAAGATATTTTGGGCATTGGCATACCTAGACATATGACCACCACATGCTCCAGAGTGATAGTCATTCAAAGCTTTCTCAGCTTTGTCGTATGTAAGACATTGTCGAAAGATAGAATCAATCCCACGACGATAAAGAGTATCTCCAAGGACAATGTAATGGTGGGCTTGATATCGAATATGACGACGATCTGTACTAGAAAGACCGGGCCAAAATTTTTGGTTTTGGAGATAAATAATGATATCTCTGTACCATATGTCATTAGAACTGATCAAAAAGAGCGATTCGTCAGGTAAGGAATCCTCTGCCATGGTTTCTATCTCAGTTGAGGGAAGGTCACAAATCAAATAAACAAAAACCAAGGATTTCTTGGACTTGGCACACTCAAATTCCAAGTCAAACTCTTGGATAATAACGATCCATTTGGAGTATTTACCCCCAAACAATTATCGTGTGAGGATGTGTTGCATGGGGTTGCAATAAAAAATAACAATGGTTCTACGTAATAGGATATAGTGATGGAAATGTTGGACAACTTGAATAGTTGCCAAGGCTAGTTTCTCCACATGAAGATTCTTGGTCTCGATAGTCGTGAGACTCTGACTCAAATAATAGACAACATGCTCATCATGTGGATCATCCTCTTGGACCAAAACCATAGCAATGGTAGATTTCGAAGATGCTAAGTAAAGGAAAAAGTCTCAACTATAATCCAGGGGAAAAAGTAGTGGCGTATGGGTTAAAGCTAATTTAAAATATTCAAAAGCTTTGTTCATAGTATCTTCCCATACAAACTCGTAAACCTTTTTGAGAAGCCAAGTAAAACCCTTCGTTAATTCAACGTAATTCGGGATGAATCGACGTAAAAGGTTTTCCTTCCCTTGTAAACTTTGGAGCTAGCATAAAGTGGAAGGAGGAGGTAGATCCAAAATGGCCTCAACCTTCAAGGGATCTACCGTAATACCATGTCTAGACACGATGAACCCAAGGATTTGTCTGGATTCCACACAAAAGACACATTTGTGTGGATTCAAACGTATATGATAATATCGACATCATAGGAAAATGGCCCTTAAATGTGTCGGGTGATCCGAGCGACACATGGAATGTGTGGGTAGATCATCAAGATAGGGTTGTACAATATGCTTAATATTGTGAAAAGCGTAAGACATAGCACGCTGAAAAGTCACACCAGCGTTCTTCAATCCAAACAATAGTTTTCAATAAGCGAAGGTAACCCAAGGACAAATGAAAGAAGTTTTGTGTTTATCCGTGGGTAAGCTATTAATTTGATTATAGCCAGAGAAACCATCCATCAAGGAAAATATTTCACTTTCGACACAGTCGTCAATGAAAGGGGTTGGATAATTTTCCTTAGGACAAGCTTTGTTAATATCCCTATAATCAAAACAAACACGGATCGTACCTTGTTTCTTCATCACGGGAACACGATTGGACACCCAATATGTCAGAGCTATAGGATAAATGAAACTGACGTTACGACTATTTTCAAGTTCAAGCTTGATCGCAATAGCCTTGCGGGGATGTACTTGGTGCAGTCGTTGCCGAATGGGTTTAGTGTTCGGGTATGTCGTGATTTTGTGCACAACAATATAAGGATCTATTCAAAGCATTTTCTTGTAACTCCAAGTGAAAACGTTGCAAAATTCTTGGAAAAGGGATTTATAAGTGTGGACCTCAACAACAAAACATGAGGCCCCTATATGAACATTTTCCATGACACCAAGCTTGATCGAAATGTCAAGGGGGATAGTAGGGGAGATATTACTTAAGTTCCCTTCACATAAAATGTCATGTGTAAAGTCATGAACAGAAGAAATGATAGCAATGGTCGACATAGCCGAAATTTGTTGGTAGCTCTCTATGGTCTCTTGCTCTAGGAAGATGATAGAACGATGATGCCCATCATCCCATGGAGTTTCTTCCATATACATAACCGACATGATCATATCGTTAGTCGAAAATATCACATCAAATGGATCAAGAGACGTATCACAGAGAGAGGGAGGAGAAGAAGTTTCTGATTGAATAACTTGGTAAGCTGATTCGACCAAACTTAAGAGCATAGTGTCGCCATAAAAAGAGCAATCACTAGGGTTAGGTACTATCCAATGGTTGAAAGATGCAGGGGTTTTACTAACAAAAGTGGATATCATATTGATCGAGGCGACAGAAGGAGATGGAATATTGGGTGGAGGAATGGGGAAAGTACCCATTAACGTGGAATCTTTGAGAATACCAACACCAACATTCTCATACCTAGGAGGTTTTTTCGAAATAAATGACACGTTGCTAGTACGTGAATCAGAGTTAAAGAAGGCCAATTTATCCGCAATAACGACCTTTCCTTGGTGTGGGAAACATACGAAACAAAAAAGGGTAGAAACAACTGCACACATGGATTCAATCCAACTACGACCAAGTAAAAGGTTATAATCAAGAGGTGCATCGAAGACCTCAACCTCAATAGCAACTGACTTACCTTCTAACGTAATAGACAACGTGGGAAGAACACCATAGGGTTTGAACCCTATACCATTAAAATCTTTAAGGGTATTGTGTGACTTGGTCAGGGGAGAGCCAATGGATTTCCAACAAGCAATGGACATAACGCAAGTCGAGGCTCCTTCATCGATAACAGTTCAACAAATTATTTTATTCTCCACAACAACTTGGATCTGGAATGCTAGTTGAGGAGGGAACCTTGGAATGTGATCTTCCAAATGAAATATTATTAAATTAGAATCGGTAGGATTAATTCCACCAATGGCCTTTAACAATTCATTTCGTTGAGCAGGACAACTTTGAAGGACTTCGAGAGCCGACATTGAAGAGGGTGTCTGTGCAAGATCTTCTACAATGCTGTAGTTTTGAGAAGCACGTGTGTGAGGATTAAACAAATACTTTAAAACAACACCCTTGGGAGGAGGGCGAAGGATTGTATCTAGATCCGGTCGTTCGAGATGAAGAGGACCGTTTGGAGGTGAAGTTGGTGGAGGAGTTTGAACCAATGGAGGTAGTGTATCATCCACTTTTTCCTTCGAAGGTGTTATCACTCCAAGAAACCCTTTGTGGTTATAGACCAAAGGTGCTTGGTAACTTAAGAAATGAATGGATCAATGGGATAACTCAATTCAAGTATGTCATTCAAACATTCAAAATGGTAAACAAATAAACCAGTGCTCTCAAAGATTGATTAATCAACATATAACTTTTAAATGGGTGAAGAACAGATTGTAGCTAAACCAGTACAATGTAGGGTCTAAGAGACAATCAAGAAACTAATTATCAGGCTATGAGCTAAACAATGGGATAACAGCCATTCAAAGCTTGACAACACAGATAATAGTACAAAAATAATGATGGAAAACTGACAATCAAAATTGAAAGGAACCTGTGATCTGTATTAGCATTAAAAAGTCTGAGTACAATAAAGGATTCCTGTATCCAGAACTGACCCCTTAGAACTCCAAATGTCTTTGGATTTATAGCCTCTTACAATCAGTTTCAGATCCTAAAACAATGGATCTGATATTCTAAAAATAGAAAGTCAAAACTAATTCACAAAAGATAAGGAGAGATCCTCAAGATGAGGTCAA
>ML828812.1:60514-70892 GCA_009831015.1 Picea engelmannii
TTTGATTTGATAATTCATAACCAGCTTATTGAAGAAGGATTCAAACCATTCAAACCCAAAAATTCTTGATCTAGGCGAAAATTTGGCTATTCTGGCCTTGACAGCTTTCAACAGCGCACTTGCCTGAAAAATCTACTCCTGCGCTGTTGAAAGTTGCTACTTTCCACAGCTAACTAGCCATAATTCTGCCTTCTGCGCTGGTGAAAGTGCAGATTTTTTCAAAATCAATTTTCTCGGTCATGGAGAGTTCGTTTTGCATGTTTAAATAGTCGATCGACATCTAGAGAATCTAAGCTATCCAATGGAGTTTTCAGATCTTAATTTGGAGCTTGGGAAGGGATTAAAAAGTGCCCTGCAAGTTTAAGTATCATTCTTTCCATTTGCAATTCAAAACTCAAAACGGTATTTTTGTGAACAATGTCTGATATGGAACCAAAGATTTGATTTGATGTTGCCAACCCGGGAGTACAGCCTCTGTTAGATTTTGATAATCTTGACTTTCCTCAGCGCGTGACTTTGTGAAAACCGCTCAATAGCTGTGGAAAGTATGTACTTTCAACAACGCGCCTCTTTGTAAAAAGCACTCCTTAGTTGTGGAAAGAATGCACTTTCAACAACGCATGACCTTTGAAAAACTGTTCCTTAGCTGCGGAAAGCATGCACTTTCAACAACGCACGCTCAACTTTTGGACACACGTTAGATGATGAAAGTGTAAAATGAAAATTTTGAAAAGAAGACTTTATGGGTCAAATTATTTTCTTAAGACAAAACCAAAACTTAAGTTTTGCAGCTAAAAAGACTCAACAATGAATTGAGGAAACTATCAATAGCCATGCTATCCACCATAAAACCCGACCAAAATGATGGTGCTATTTTGGGAGATAACAAAAGGAGAATAATCTTTGGATCGATTTGTGATAGCCACGTCATTCTTTGTAGAGTCACCGGTACACATAAGCACATAAGACATGGTAGAGGGAGAGGGTTGATCATGAATGACCAACTGTGTCTGTTGTTGAGAAGGGAAAGGTTGAGACAAGATGGTGGGGGTGGACGATTGACCGGTCCTTTGAAGGAACTTAGTGACATCAAATCGTCGTGGACAATATTTCTTGTAGTTATCATCACCAGATATATGGCAAGGATAACGAGGTTTGTGCTTGTCCTTATCATCAGTAGGCATGTTTTTAGTTTTTTCGGATTGAGGATTATTATTATTTTTATCTTCCTTATTCTTACTCTTCCCCCTTTTTTTTTTTGATTTTTACCGGTAGGCGTAGATTGAAATGAATTGATGTCAACGGTTTTACCGACGAAAGGAGTAGGAGTAGGAGTATTTTGTATAGTAGAAGAAGTATTAGGTTTGGTATTGGTGTGACTGGCTTGTTTAGATTGAGTCTCATCGTGGAAAGAGCCAATCACACCATTAACAGCATGGGAAGCAACTAGGGGTGTCGGAGTAGGGTTGACAGAAGGATGAGGAGCATCAGGGATCAAGTCATAATGAGTACCCGTTTGCGAATAAATGAGATCTAAATACTGATCACGACTAATCACATGCTCTTCAGTGACAACGCCACCCATGGAAACATCACGGGAAATTAGACCAATGAGTGATTTGGTAAACCACTCAGCCAATAACTGGTCAGGAAGAGGAACTTTGATCAAGCATCTTCTCCTCCTCCATTCATGAATGTGATCAGAAATGTGAGTGGAAGAGGATTGTTTGAAAGAACTCAAAATTTCAGTTCCTGTCTCATAACATATTGGCAGCTAGAAATGTGTTAAAAAGGCCATGTCTAGGGTATTAAAGTCATTAAAGAATCCTCGTGGTAACTCAATGTACCACTTAGCTTCTGAACCCGTAAGAGTTCGTTGGAAAAGATGTAGTCTGATAGAGTCATCCATCAAGGAGTTAGATGAACACAAAAGATGGAAAGTCATGACATGATTATTCGGGTCCTCTCCAGGACGACCATCAAATTTAGGAATATCATATGGTAGCTTGGCCGGTATAACGGGACAATAGGGGGAATGTAAAATAGGATCATTCAGAATCCTATACAAGTCCGGTAAATCCAAAGTAGAAAGAAAAGGAAATTGTATGTTCACTTGAGGAAAATGGTAGTTTTGGGGAGGTAAACCCATAGGTATACCAGTTGGAATGTAAGCAGTCTACAGATAATTTAGTCCTAGCATATTCAGTTGTGGAGGATTTGGAGTCGCATATCCAACATAAGTTGGTTGATTAGGGAGTCCTCCTTGGAAAGGAGCATTAGATTGGAAATTTTGGCCCCAAGTAGGATTTAGGGAACCTGGATACAATTGGCCGAGGTTAGGGGGTAAAAACACATTAACTTGAGGATATTTCCCCCCAAACGGTTGTTGATTTCGTTGGGAAGGAATATTTCAAGGTTGAGACTATAACACATGTACACTTTGCCCATAAACAGGGTTATGGGTTCCAACTTGGGGTTTCCCCCTATTGATGATTGAAATAGTAAACAAAGTTTTGCCCGCAAAGTGTTGCTAAAGCCTATTATTATAAAAGATAAATAATACTAGTAGGTGGAACCCCCTTGTAGATTGGAGATCGGTTCTGGTCATCATTTGATTTTTCTGCTCATGTTCGTCACTGCTTACATGGTTGATGAGATCTTGTTTTTATTAGCTATGGATTGGATTTATGAAGTATTGGTTCTTATGTTACTACGACCTATGATATTCATTTGTACCATTGCTATCTGTTCTTGGGACACTTGCACAACATATATGTTAGTAATAATACATAAAAGGAAGTTGAAAAAAAATGACAACACATACAAGCGATTGGAAAGAAATGAAAAAAAATGCAAGAAATGCAAAGGGAAGAATTTAAACTATGCTATATACTATACTATGTGCATCGATTTTATGGATTGTTGTTATCCTAGCTACTAAGTTAATATCTATGCAATTTGAGTTATATAGTTGATATGCAATGGTGATTATGTTATGGAATAAGTTGATGTGGATCGCGCTATTTGGATGATTCGATACATGGTTATTGTATTATATGGTTGATATGTAATATGGTCAAGTTGGAAATGGGAGATATGATGGGGATGGCGCATTTGACAAGTAATAGATGCATATTCCAATGCAGGGTTTAATTTAATGGTGTTAATAAAAATCTTGTTAGCGTGTACTAATGAGTTAAGGAATTGTGGTTGGAGGCGACGTGCATTTACTGAACGTCACCTTTACTCCTTCTATTGGCCACCACCCTAGTCGAGCTATTGTTCAAACTATTGTTGTGGTTATACTTTGATTTCTTAGCATAGAGGAACCACTCGGCCATCTCGCGTTTTAAGGTGCTTCGATCACAGGTATGTCTTTTTTTTGGCCATCCATGAGTCTTCTCTATTTATGAAATGGATATTGGCTCGAATGTATGGGTTGTTTTTTCCTTAAGTACTGCAACTGTGTAAAATTGTGTTTTTGGAATGAATTGTTGGTGGATTTCTCTCTGATAGTGTCTGAAGTTACAGTGTATTGGGCCATCTTGGGTGTTAGAAGCCACAAGGGCTCTCTATTATCCTTGCTGGTTTAATTGGAGGGTTTTTGTTTGGTCTTGGGTGCCTGGCTATCCTCACGCATTCGTCGCTATATCCAGTCTTTGGTTTTTGTGGGTTTAATAGTTGGGAGCACTCCGTGTTACTACGTTCTCTTCACTTGAGCATTAGTTTTTTTCACCATTAAAGGCTGTGCAGTGCGTTATTTAGTTCTTTCTCGGCCCTGTATTCACTTCAGAGTTGCGGTTGCTTGATTGGATAACCACAAGGGTTACACCCTGTGTGCGTTAAGTACCATTACCAGCCAAGTTGGAGCCTCGCTCCTATGTTGTAGTCCTCATGTCACGGGATTTTTATCTATCCATGAATAAGTCGTGGATCTCTCTGTGTATGCACCATTGGTATCAAAGGTTTTTCACCATTGAAGGGAGTTGGCTCTAGCTTTTCCTGTGTTGGTCACAGTGCAAACCATTAACTCCACATGCATAGGGTTGATATAGAACATCGGCATGGCTTGTCGGGTTTAATTCTTCATTATTGTTGGAAGGTTGTGTATTTTCAAAGCAATTGAGTACAGGCTCACCCGATGGGTCATGTCACAATCGTTTTGGTTTTGATATCTACTTACTACCCGTGTTAACACAATGGATAAACCCTGTATTGTTAATTGGAAAGTTCAAAATACACAGTCATTGTCTTTGTGGTTGATAATCCAGTATGGTTTTAATTGAGAAGGTCACAACCTCATTCTATGTAGATGCATGGGTATGTGTGGCTGCCACAACATGTTTGGTTGATTGGTTGATACACAATCGTGGTATTTTTTCACTAAGGATTATTTGGATTTTTAGCTTGGCATTGGTTACAATTGCTTAATGTTGCTCACACATACTGTGTCTATGTGTGTGGTGTTTCTACACAATGAATAAATGGTCATTGTAACTGTTAGTTTCTTTTGGGGCCAACTGGTTATTGCAACCCGAATGACTGTAGAGAACCCATCAAATGTATGCATTACGTTTATGTGATTGCATAAGCCCGAGTTTTACACAACATGGTTGGTTTCATTTTGATCAATTTGAAGCAATATTGTGTTAGATCGATAGCTCAACATGATGGTTTAAGACAATACTGTGACTGCGTGTTTAGAAATTTAAAATGGGAATGTCGCATCGTGGTGTTTTTGGGTGGCTGCCCATTGTGTATAATATGGATGTTTTGGGTTCCACACTCAGAGATAGTCACAGAGTTTAAGCACAACTTTGTTGCTTTTGAATTATTTTTTTAATGAAAACAGGCATGTCGTTGATACCTTGTCACGATGGACAACCCAACGTGTTAGAGTCACATTGAATTGAGCTTGTACAGTGACAAAATTACACTTGCATAATTGAATTATTCTGTGCATGGTGTTTTTTGAAATGGTGGCTATTGTCTGTCTGTTTAAATGACAATCCGGGGTTTGGCAATTTAAGTCTGAACTATTGGGTTAACTATCATTATATATGTTTAAAGAATGTCATGCATTGTAAATGACAGGCCCCATTGCAGTGACAGTATAACTTCATGGAAATTTGAAACACAACTTTGGGTGTATTTGATGGTTGAAGAATTGTGTGGGCATTGGTTGTATTTCATGATTAGCAAAGTGGAAATGGTTACTATTATACATTTGAGAATTTTTATAAGATGAAAATTGAATAAAAGAAAGGAACATAACTTCCTTACAGATTGTGTGGAATGCATACTATCTTGTGATGGCACTATGTAGACATTTGATTGTGAACAATGAACTAGTTAAAACACATAAATTTTTATTTGGTCATGATGATTCTTTGGTTGGTGTATCTCCTTTCAACAAAATGGCTATATGGATTACTTGATTAATTTTGTGAACAATAACCGCTCTCATTCCTCATCATTAATTCATTTTTCACTAATTACAACCCCATCACTTTCCCACATCCATTTTTCACTCCCTGTTCCAAAATTGATTACAGTCAAGAAAAATTATGTGTTGAAACAGTTGGCAATAACAATGTCTTGGTTGAACTACAATGATGTTTTTTTGATTTGCAGTTGATTGTTGTTGTCTTTGGGTACTAATCGTATCCCCCTCCCCCTCATCATATCATGTTTCGCTCAATACAAACCCCTCACATATCCCAGGACCCTTTATTCACCCTCTGCAAACTGATGAATAGTAAAACAATTTGTATGGATTGGATTGCATGAGTCTGATACATTGTTGAGTCAAATATATTTCATATTTTTAAGAGTTGTCATGTATGGTTATTTAAAAGACTATTTTCTAATAAATCATGCATGAAGGAATGCATTTTTTCAGCCGAGGTAGCCATGGCCGAGGAAACAGAGGGAGAGGTAATTGAAACAGAGGCCCAAGAAGGCCAAGGTTTTCCATACATTTTGATGCTAACTCACAAGAGCTTGGCCAATTGTTTCAGGCTGTATTTTTCAACCGGATTGGTTAGGGAGTGGTCTAACCTAGGCCTAAAAGGCCCCCTTTCCAAGTCTTGTAAGTCCACGACATCCCTATACCTCCTCACGTCTCATTACAACCCGAGGTTCCTGAAAACGATGGATGGAAAGAGATTGTCCACCTGACAGTCTCCCAACATCGCGGCTGGCCCAATTTGTCCTTGCTTTCTCCTCCACCTATTAACCCCATTGTCCAAGATTCCCCTCACCACTCGCTAGTGAAATTCTCCCATGCTAGCAAGAGATTGAAAACTGAAGCCCACCATGCCCTTGAAAAAGGAAAAGCGATTGCTGCCCCTTCCTCACCTTCCAATGGCTTTGACAAATCCGTGTCTTGCTGGATGCATTTGAGGGATGATTGTTTCCACGTGATCAACGAGATTAGGCATAAGGGCTCAGTGCAGACAAAGGAAAATTTAGGAAAATCGAAGGGTGGCAGTAACAATCAAGGAAATATTGCATTGTAGAGTGGGAAATATGGATTTTGATTTTGATTTTGTCTATGATTGATGACAGTTGACTTCAAGAATTTTTGGACAACATGTTTTATTTTGGATACATGAGTAATATTTTTTGAAAATAATTTCAAATAT
Source organism: Picea engelmannii (assembly GCA_009831015.1). Classification (NCBI taxonomy): domain Eukaryota; kingdom Viridiplantae; phylum Streptophyta; class Pinopsida; order Pinales; family Pinaceae; genus Picea; species Picea engelmannii. The sequence continues at coordinate 67,162 of ML828812.1, forward strand.
CATGAGCTAAATTGTCAAATATGAATATGTGGATGGGAGTCACAAGGAGGTGTGTTTTTCTTAACTAAATAGTTATTTTATGATTGTTATGAGCTAAAGGGAGTCACAAGGGGCCCCACCTACTAGTTATTATTTATTTATAACCCTTATTATGATTATTACTTTTCCCCCTAACTAAAGTTGGTTGACTCTTTTAATAAAATTAACTAATGATTTGGTTCAACTACTTCAACCAATTCTAATTTGTTTAAAATCAAAAGGAAAGGGAGGGACAAGAGGAGGATAGAAGTAGAAGCATACTAAGGTTTGATCTTTGAGTTTATGTTGATATAGTTTAGTTTTAATTCATTGATTTATTCATCACAATCCTAATTGTCTTTTATGATAGCAGGGTCTTATTGTAGACAACAATATTCAGGGCTGAATCATATCATTCAGACACTTGTTCTTCAGAGGTGTTGATCTATCTTTGATAGTCTGTGTAGACTTGTCTTTTTGTGAATTAATTTTCATGACTGACAAAGGCTATTGTGCAGAGTCAAGTGGGCAGTGATATGTGGCAAGCTGATCTAGCTTTTAGAGTTCAGTTTTGGTTTTCCATCAGAGGTCCTTTTGTATGTTCCGTTGGGGATCTCTAAGTTTGACTTTGGTCCAAAATTTCTGAATGAGATTTTGTAATGAAAATGACTCTTTGGTGAATTTGAATGGAATAAAGGATTGATTTATGTATCATCTGACTTATTACCATCTTGGTGACTTTACTTCTATCTTTACATTTATTTCAGCAACTGATATGTTCAGAAAATTGCATAAAAAGTAAATTTCCAACAAGCTTTTTACTAAAAAAAGGACTAGCCTAAGCACTCGTAACTAATACTTGTTAGTTAGGATGTTATTTTTGTTGGCTATAAACATAGGGTGATATTCACGTATACTTTGCTTTAGCCAAGAAAGGTATGAAAATGCTTGAGTAAGATTCATATCTTTTCCTCAACATTTATTTGGCGACCGTATTGGGGATATCTTTGATATTTCTCTAGTTAATTTTTATACTCGATTTTCATCGATACATTTTTCTTTCTGATATTGGTTCTTTGACTTTTTATACTTAATGAATGTTCCTGTTGCAAGGAAACCCAATATTGAGCCCGACCTTCAAGACCATACCAACATTGCTTTGATCTGTTTAATACCATCTTAGACACTGCCAATACCCGTGCTGAGCTTAACCATTCTTGGGCATCAATTAAACGAGATATTAGTGCTCAAGAACAATTGGAAGCTAGACGTAAACAACCCAAAAATCAACAGTAACCTCGATTCTTCAGTTTTGGCCTTTCTTTCATGTCCTTAGACTCTCATGCTTCTAGAAGAAGAATAGGTTTGTCACCTGAAATCAACCCTATTGCTTAAATAAGAAGAATAAACATTGTGTTATCTGCCCGACAAAGTACTCTAAGGAGAACTTTATCTAATTCTTCAAGTTCGTCTTTCTTCCCATCATCTATCATTCATAGGATGTCATCTAGTGGTGGATCTGATGGCATTGGAAGTGCTCCATCTTCTCAATATTCATCGTCATCAGTGATTGATAGCTTGTATAGCCACCATATCCCTATACAATCTACCATGAACCCCACCAAAGTCATTAAAAAATATGGGTTTTTTAAGTTTGAAGAAGATGGCACAACTACCCCATGGCATGTGTTCTCTCCTCTTAACCTAGCACCTGCTACTCGTCCACTCCTGAAGTTTAAATAACACCTGCCTAAGTTTTCAGGAAATAACACTATTAGTACAAATAAACACCTGGTGGCATTTTCTAATGCTTTTCATAACATAGGGGCCAATGAAAATGACACTTGAATGCGCGTGTTCGTCAATTCTTTGGAAGGAAAGGCTGCGACCGACTTCTTTGACCTCCCTCCTAAGATTTTGTCTACTTTGGAGGAATTGATCTATTGGTTCCGATCTAGTTATGGGCAATCCAAAAGCCCCGCCAAGAAGTTAAGGGAGTACAATAACGTCACCTATAAGGATGGTGAAACCATCAAGTCTTTTAACTTACGTTTCACCAAGTTATACAACCCAATCCATGAACTTATCTGCCCTCAGAACCAATCCACTTTCATGCATTACTACAATGCATTGCCTTCTCCCTACCATCATAGACTTGAGTAAAAATCCATTGATAATCTCGGTTCCACTCTGCATACCTGTTCAAAGTATGAAGAACAACTTGAAAGAACTGGTCTTCCCCAGGGAGAATCAGTTAGATAGACATACATGTTCGCTCTCTTACAGTTGGTACAAGATATGAAAAATCGTATGATAGTCTTTGAGAAGAAGGGTACTATCTCCCCTCTCACCCCTGGAGCTTCATCATCTTCTACACCCCCCTTTATAAATCCGGTTGAAAGATATTTTCAGCCTAAAGATATCCTGCCTCAGAGTTGGTGTAACTTTTGCGAGGAACACCACAAGGAAACCACATGTGAGGCAAAGAAGAGTGTCAGAGATAATATCTTTGGTAAAAGACTATAAGCTACTATCATTGTCCTATATTTTGCATAGCCAGAGGATGTCATGGTTATCAATAAAAGGAACAAAGCCTATACTCCCAAGGGAAAATTTGATCCTCCCCACGGTTCTTCTGGCCCAAGCTCATCCTCAATCGTTGCTACTCTCCAAGTTCCTAAGGTTCCCGAGAGTCAAGGGATCATTGCTCCTCTCCCCTCTTCCAAATACAATATCTTGAATCAATTGGCAAACATCAAAGCATATGCAACCCTTCTAGACATGGTTGTTGTCCCTGAACAATAGATGCATCTGAAACAATTCATGGAAGGAAAATCTTTTGTTGCAGCCAATATTTCTGAAGAAGTAGACCAAGAGGATTCTTCTGTATATAAAATAGGTGTACATCACTTTAGATACCCTGTAAAAAATCCCCCTTTTTATATTTATGTAAATATTATGGATAAGATTGCCCATTGTTGCCTCATTGATGGTGGTTTAGGCCCAAGTGTGATGTCGAAGATTATTATGGAAGAGCTAGGCTTGTCTTGTACAAATGAAAAATCCAGAAGCATGCTCTTTTATAATAGTCTACAACAAACAACCATAGGCGAGATTAAGTATGTGACCTTGGTTTTGTGCGCTCATCCTGAGATAAGAACAACCCTCAACATTCAGGTAATTGATATGCATGTAAGAAATTACTCAATTATCTTGGGAAGAGACTGGCAAGCCTTAACAGGTGGATACCTCTCACTCGACGGGACACATTTATCCGTTCCTCAGAACGGTAAGAACATTATAGTTCTTAGAGAGGGAAGAATTTCACCTTACATAGGGAGTGTTCCACAATCTAGCGTAAACTATATCGAAGAGGACCTAGGACTGTATTCCATCTTTGTTGAAGAGGATAATATTCCTTTGGAAGGAATCGATTTAGACGATGATATGTTTCATATGCACTTTTATGGTTCACACTCTAATGAAGGTAATGGGGCTGGCATTATCTTGGTTTCCCCTGCAAGAAGAATTCATAATATGTCTTATAGGTTAGAGTTTTCGTGTACAAACAATGTCGTTGAATTCAAATCTTTATTATTAGGCATTGAGAATGCCCTTAATCTTGGTTGTGGTCACCTTTTAGTTTTTGGAGATTCTAAGCTTGTTGTGAACCTGATACATAAGATATAATCTCCTAGCAATGAGCTGATGGG
>ML828813.1:2773-17439 GCA_009831015.1 Picea engelmannii
ACACTTATTACAATAGTGGAAATACGGGAAAATGGGCCTTTTCAGGGCCTGCTGAATCACTGAATTCTGTATGTATGAGCACTGCTTGCTCATCCTTCGGCGGCTCTTCAGGAAATCCAGCTCGTGCAACCTGGTGGATAACACACCTTAGGGTTTAGATCCTACCTCTTGGTTTCAAGTAGGCCATCATTCAAACCTAGTTTCATTTGAAAAGACTCCATGACCCCTAAAGGAACTAATCTTAAAGCATTCTCATGGTGAATTGATTGATGAACTCACTCTCTCAACTCTCTCAAGCTTTCTACTAACTACACTAACACTAACATTGGAAAATGTACTTAATTATTTTCTGCTGCTATAAAGGGTTTGCTACATCCATCTAAATCACTTCAATTTGTCGCATACATTCATGTAAAGGTGGCCTTACTCATTCATAAATTGCCTCTAACAATTGGATAATATTCTTTTGGTTGCATGCTTAATTTTCATGGTCAATTGTGCCATTTCTAAGCACTTGTTGTTGCTGCTATTACAAATTAAAAGAGGTGTTTATTGCATACTTTGACTTGGAAATTGTTATATTTATGCTATAAAGTGTTCTTGTTCTAGGTGGGTACCAAATCATCTTGAAACCTCTTCTTTTCCCTGACCTAGACCAATCTTTCAGTGATCAAGAAAGGGGGCGGTAGGCTTGGCTAATGAACTTTCTTTTTGATTCCTTGAGGTCACTAGAGAAGCCTCCCTTCTGGTGGACCTCTTCCATCATTAAAACGAGGGAAGTCCTTACTAAGGTGATGGTGGTAGGTTCTTCCATAGTTATGAAGGGGGTCTTGTGGAGGGTTTTTGCACAAGTACAAATCCTGCGACAACACCTCCATGGATAGCACAATTTTATGGTCCAGTTGATTTCTCAAAAAAACAGGGTTTTCCTCATGAACATCCCTATGTGGGTTGCGAGGCAATTCCAAAATTCCATGGATATGATGACTCTGTTATGTAGCATCTCTCTTCTTTTCTGGAATTCAGCAAGAGTAATGGCCTCTTTCATGAGGACGTTATAATGAAGTTTTTTGCATTAAATTTGAAAGGCTATGCAAATGACTGGTTCATGAGCCTTGGCAAGGGGATATTTATGTCTTTTGCAGATTTCTCAGATGCATTATGCACATGCTGGGACTATACATTTGAACAATGGCTTCCTAATGTTCAAGAAATCAAAGAAATTTATGATGCCCAGGAAGCCATTGAAGTGGGTCATGGTCCACCCCCGGAAGATGATGAAACCAACATGGAAGGAAACATTGCCAGCCCCCTGTTCGAAGAAATTTTCAGCTTTGATCTTAGGGAAGACTATGCTGCTTCTAAAGAAGATGTTCCAGACCCAAAAGAAAATCAATATGGTGTTGTGGACACAGACTTGAAGCCCTTGGAAAATAAAGTTCCTATTGTTTTACATTTGGATTAGAGCATATTCAGTCCAAAAAATGGAAATGACAACAGCTTTTGTTGTCTCAAACGACACCCTACCAGCAATACCGATCAGTCTCAGGACTTGGTGTATGACAATTCTATCCCACCTGATCAAGTATGATGAAGCTTTGCATACAAAGGACCAATATCATTCTGAAAATGAGGCTGGCAGAACGATGGGAGACCATGAGTTACAGTGTGAAGACAGTGTTGATTATCACTCTGCTGAAAGATATGAAGCAAAACACTTCAACAACATGACATATGATCAGGTTTTGATCATGCAATAAGACCCATCGGACAATAGATATGCCCCAAATGCTGACAGTACTAAAGATCAGAGAAACATGAAAAGTAAGTTGACTATTTTGTTCATAATCCCGAGAAAGTTTACCCTATTGAATTGCAGGTAAACCATCTCAGGTCATACCTAGTTCACTTTAAGAGAATCCCTTCTTATGACGTGTATGATGTCTGTGATAAAGACAATGAAACCAATCTTGAAAAGAGAATTTCTACCCTTCTGTTTGAAGGTGATAAAATTATGATGTAGGATTGGGAATCTGCAGTATTATAGACTCTGTGGTTCTATTTGACCAAGATACCACCAGCATAAACAAACAGACCCCCACATTAAAAAACAAATATGGCAAGATCTCTATGGATGAAAAGCACACCAAGGGAGAGTTTGCTGTTCAAATGATGGGATCAGAACAATGAAAATTTCAGACAAGGTTTGCTGCCACAAGTTACTAACAGGGCTAGTATGATAAAGTCTAAGAGTCTAGAATCTGGTAGCCTTGACAAGGCTCATGGTGAACACCCCTATGATCACATAACAACTCGTGGTGATGATGAACCTCATACAAAAAAACTTTCCCCTCCTATTACTGATGTCCACATCGAAGACAACACTTCAGAAATTTTGCAAGCTGGAGAAATGGCTACCAATGAATTTGGTGACTGTCTTCTAAAACACAAAATGATTGTCACTAGCAATGTTTGGGACCATTTAGATGAGGGTAATACCATTTTTTCAATAAAAGGGAAGGTCGTTACTTATGCTTTTTCTATACCCCAGCATTTTACCCCGATATTCAAATTGCAGGACCAGGGTGTGACTGTCGATTGCTTCATTCCATAGATCAAACATCAACATTCTACCTCGAACATCCAACCAGCTTTTCAAAAACAACAATTTGAACAACATAAGGTACTTAAAAGGCACGAAAAAGGGGAGGTAGATGATCAAGGCTGGGAAAACATTGGATGGATACTAAATATTGTAGATAATTATGGCTCAAAGGGTTTCATTCATGTGTCCTTAGACACAAAAACCTTCCTCATCAAGGAATTTGTCGCTCTGTCAAGTAAACTCAAAACTATGTCAGGGATCCTAGAATATTCTAGTTTCGGTTCTATTTTAAAGATTACTATGTTTACAAATTTTCATGACAAAAGGAATATTGGTTCCAAGGTGAATGATTGCCAGCACACATTAACAGTTGATTGGTGTGCCTTGAGCCCTTTCCAATACATGTTCATTTAGAGAAAGTGTGTGGTGCCTAAACTTCAGCTTGCATAAGACATCACATTATTGGAATTTGAAGCCGTTCATTCTTGGTGTACAGGGTCCCTTGTGCTTGTTAAGGTTCACACCCTTCCTAGTTCATTCCTAGGGTTTTTAAAACCCCTTTACAAGAAACTAGGGTGGCCATCTAAGCTCTATGTAACAACAATTTTACCTCTCAACCCCACAGTCCAGAATGATTCCCTTTTGTTGTCCATAATGGAATCCTTCAGATATCTAAAGAACAGGTATCTCAAAAGTTGGAGGATGTAAACCTAGGTTGTGATGGTGTTAGAGAAAAAATAATAAGTATTCCAGTAGAGTTTGAGTTTGCATTTATGGGAAACATGTGGGAAAAGCGTTGCACATTCTTTATGACATATTTTCATCCCTCTAATCCTATCTTTAAGGTGGACTTTCAGAAACAGTCCCATCTGCATTCAGTGCCATCATATGAAAGCGAAGAAAGATCTTTGGAGCTGTTAACAAAACTGAAAGAGATCTCATGGTTCAACTATAATTATGACAGTCCCATTGAAAGCTGGATACACAAGTCATGCAGCACAGTGTGTCCATTTTTGCAGACAATTGGAGACATCATTTATCCACAGTTGTCCAAGCTTATATTAGTCCCATCAATGACTGATAAGCCAGCCCACAGACATTGGGATTTCAACAATGCCCTGTTTGATATGATAACCAAGCATCAGGGAAGAAGTCATTGGGTCGATATGATGACCTAGACTTAAGCTAAAACTTTGCCCTCATATTCTACTTGCTATAGCGCACTTTTTGGTCAACTTTTGGGCAGGTTTCATTGGGTAATTTTGCTGCTGTAATGCATTATATGTTACATCCATAAGGCTGATAAATTCTCTGCAGAAATGTTTTATAACAGCCTTGTTTGACTGCTCAAGTTTCATACTATTTTGTGCAATATATATTAGTCATTGTTGGCTTACCTATTGCATATTTAAAAGAACTTGTAGCAGCTTTAATTGTAGCCTCTGTTATCATTATATTGCTGATAATTAATATTGTTTGATTGCTGCAAATTAGGGACAGCAAGCTTAACTTGCTTGTCCACCTAACATACTATATGCAAGTGTGGATTTTCTTGTGTCTCGGGCAGGTACAAACACTTTTGTAGGAACCCAAAGACTTGGCAACTTTAAACCACCCGGAGACAAGTCATCAAAGCCATTTTCCTCTTCCATCGTTGACCTTTAGGGGGATACTTCTCTTCCTTCCCTTCCATCCGTCTCAATCCCCCCAGGGTCACCAAGATTGCCTCCCTAGAGTGACCTAGTCACCCTTGAAGCGCGGGACCTATACTGAGGTGACATTGGGTATAATGTCCCTTAGTTGTCGCCACTTGGTGGTTGGGTCAGGCTTTTCCCAACCTACAACTTGTGCGATAACATTTTGGCGCCACTACCGGGGAGGATTTTGAATCCTCTTCGTTCCCTAACCACACTTTGGCAAGCTTCCCTCCCAAAGCTTCTATCCCTTAGCTTGCCTAGCGACTCCATTGTAGAACTTTCCCTTTTACAGAGTGTTATGCCTACCAGAGTAGCCAGATAGGAATGAAAGAGAGTTCAGGAGATATTGAGGGGTTTTATTGGGCCCGACTTGCATCATTCATCATCAGGATCCATTCCGCATAGCTTGGCTTTGGTTCCGTTGCATTCCGACAATTTCCGTAATTTTGAGTTATTATGGGTGATATCTTAATTAAATTCACTAAGGAGGTCATAATGGGCATATTAATTGGAGAAACCTCTTAGTGTAATAGCTCATCGAAATCGGGAGGAAGAGCATTACAAGATAAGATGATGAGAAGTGACTTTCAGTGGCCGAAGAAGCCATAAGGATGGATAAATCACTTTTTAGAGGTAAAATGGTTAATTAATTAATTAATTAAGTGATTTAATCAAGGAATAATAAAATAAAGTAAAATTCACTTGGAGGGAAAAGGTCAACAACAAATTAGGGTTTTGGGAAGCTATAAAGGGTAAAGCAACCTAATTCATAATTATGTTGTGATTTGATATTGAGACAGTTTCCAGAGGAGGAGGAACTCAACCCCCTTGTTGTTTTGTGGATTTCTGGAGAAAACCACTACCATTGATCAGTTCCGGTGTTGAGAGACACACCATAGCCTATCGGAGATACCATCCAGGTATTTCACCATGCATTTCAGGTATCCAATTCAGTGACTGCACAACTCAGCCAGTGAGGGTGCAAGGGTTAGAGAGAGGGTTTGTGTGGCCTGTTATTGCACAATTTGTACTTGGGAGTGAAGGAAAGGTGAAATAAAGGCAAACTGGTGAAACTGGAGACTATCCTACCACTATCACCTCGATAAGATAACTCTTTCTATTGAGGGTGGTAGGCCCAGGGGAGACGTCCCCGGTGACCTGGGGTTTTGAGAAGGCAAAGGCTTATGGCTAAGTAAAAGTTTCCCCCTCACAAGTCACCACCGATTAGAAAGTTCGACTAACATCCAATAAAGATAATGATAAACAAAAGTGTACCTGCCTGGAACAAGAAAACTATATATTTGCAAGATCACTTGTTGGTTAGCACTTCATATAATCAAGGACTTTATGATATAAAGAAATTGACCGATAATTGATGAAGCAAATCAATGATGTATAATAGCAATAATCACAATATGTCACTTCACAATAAATGCTAAATAAGCTTCACAATGAGCAATAACGATTTGTCATCAATGTTACAATACCAACATTTATTAGAAGCAATTACTACTATGCTTTAGCCAATCTTTCAATTGCTTTAAAGATGTATAAGATGTTGCATGGATATGATTATAACATAAGCAAATGACGACAGCAATAGGGTTAGTAGGTTAGTCTAAGCTAGGGTTAGAAGGAGCTAATGATTTTTCAAAGTATTGGATATTTGTGATCAAGGTACTCAAACATAGAAGGTCTTAGATCAGTGCATTATTAGGGCAAATGGAGTCAAACTCACTGCAAAAGTTGAAGGATGAAATGATAATGGATGGGCTAAAGACAAGAGGGATATGATGGTTGAAGTGTTGTTAAGACAAGGCTTCAACCTATCAACCCTAGGGGAAGACGGCTCACTAAGGTGTAGTAAACCTAGGCCTTATTGCGTCTTCCTCCCAGTGTTGCCAGAAGCGGGAGCGTCGGAAGCGTCATTTTCCAAAAATCCTCGGAAGCGAAGCATCCGAGAAGCGTTATATATATATATATATATATATATATATATATATATATTGCATTTATATTCAAAAAAATATGTAGAAAGACAAATTAGCTACAGAATATATGAAAACATGCATATTTGTACGTCAATATAGATAGAAATGCCATCCATACTACATAGTTCATCAATGATTAATCATTCAAGCATCAACCATCTAGATTCTAGCAATTACTAGATTCTAGAGTCCTCCATGTCATAATCATCAAGATTGGCATCACTACCACTGCTCTCTCCTCCATCCTCCTCCTCCCCTATACCCAATGTAATCAGTGCATTTGTTGATGTGGAGGATGAATCATGACCCCTCAAGAGGATCACCATCATCAAAAGTGACCGACTCTAGCACTAGTTCATTAAGATCCAAGTTGGCTAATGCCAACTCAACACTATTGTTCAAACCCATATCATCAAGAAACACATCCCACATATTTGTCTTTCCCTTCAACCACTCTTCTCTCTGTCTGTATATAAGATGGAGGTTGGTGTGCACATACACCACTAAGTCACTTGAAACGACGACAAAGAGAAGAGTTAAACATAAGAGTTTATACTTGAGTGAAGGGTACATTTTTACTGGGGTCGTGACAAAAGAGTTCAACAATCAATGCCACCAACATCGAGGTACATAAAGGGCTTGGTTCTCTTGATTAAATGTCAGTTCCATGCCCTCATACATGATAGAATCCAATGGAAACATTGCAATCTTGCCATTCTTGAAATCCTAAAAACTGTTTAAGTCTGTTGAATTTTGAATGGGACCTAAAATTCTTCTTTCTCCATATGAAGTCCAATGAGGTTGGAACTACTCTCAAACATCATGAAACAATTAATGGCAATGTTAAAAATTTAAGAATGAAAATGAAAGATAAAGGAGAATGTCACTTTTACGTTAAGAATTTAACATTACCATTAATTACTAGGGTGGGTGAAATGGAGGGGGTGGTGATCTCTTTAAATAGCACTAGTAAGGCAAAATAACCCTTATCTGCACACCAAAAACACCTTATTCCCCCTTGGAAGCGTGCAGGCCTTCCTCGGAAGCGCATCTCAAGCACCCTCTGAAGCGTGCTTCGGAGGGGGCCGCTTCGGAAATGGTAGGAATCATGCTCAAGAGCCTTGAAGCGTGCTTCAGCTCGAGCTTCCTGGATGCACCCGCCCGGATCGAGCTTTGGGGCTTCGAAGCGAGGGGGGGAAGCTTTCGGTAACACTGCTTCCTCATTCTTTAGCTCAAAGACAAAGCAAAAAACGGATAGCTTGAAGAGTGAATGATAGGGTGTTGCAATGGCAAGGCCCTAGCATTTATCTTCAGCAAATAAAATGGCTCTTAGCATAACCTAGTAGGGACTTGAAACAAGGACACCAACATGTGCTTATTTCCTAGGGTTTAATCCAACAAATTTCATTAACAAAATGCAAGTAAAAATACCATAACCCTTCAAGCAAAGAAGGATTGCAGAAATTCACTTACATTCACCAAATATCATCAATGCCAAACCCTAGTTGTAAACCTTCCACCTAGAAAATGCAGAAAATAGCCAAGAAAAGCCTCCTTCAACAAGTGCACACTAGTAATTTCAGCCAAAAACCCTAAAGAGGGCGCAAATTTCAAACCTCACACAAGTGTGAGTGAAAGATGATGATCAAAAGAGAGTTTTAGCTCTCTTCCTTATACAGTAATAATGACCTTAATTAATTTTTAGGTCAAAAAAGGCCGACATGGCCAAAAATACATAATAATATTGTTTTACATTAAATGTCATAATCAAACCCTAAATCAAGCAAAAATGAAGATGTCATGCCCTTTTAGGGTGTTGTTTTCTAGGGAAACGTTGGCCTCCTGGAGCAAAACGTTAGGCCTCCTTGGGCCTCCGGAACAAGCCACACATGCCAAAATTGCCTCCCAAAACCTCCACAAATGTTGGATGACGCCATGAATGTCATGGGTGACGTCATGGCCTTCCTATGCCAACGTCCTAGTGGAAAAGCCACAACCCTCCTGGGTACAGGTCTGCTCAGCTACCTCTGGTGGAACGTCCTCCTCTTCCCCGGTGCAAAACCTCTAACCTATCTCTGCCCCCTGTTGGGGTCTCAACATCCATCTGGTGGGCTCTCAGCCCCATGGAGGTCCAAACTAATCATCTCCCCATGTGTACCTATCCAATATGGTACTTGTCCATCGGGTATGATCTTGCACATCAACAAATACGCCCTCCATGGGCTCATAAGTCACAGGGATCATAGCAATGTCAATCAAATATAATCATCAATATTATCAAACATGTGCATAAAACCCCTTTTACTCAGTCAAGTACTCAAACACATTATACAAATCTGCAAGCCAAGTTTGGAGGAATTGGCAAGGCGTCCTATTGGGCTAATGCTCACTGGATGTGGGATGTTTCTGGGAGAAATCAAATCCAAGTCATGTTAGTGGATGAGGTGGGTAAGAGATGTCTGGACAAGGGGTGCAGTGATAGCAGGGAAATGCATGGCTTACCTGTGGGTGCCTCTGTAGAGGGTGAGCTACACCTGTCGTGGATGCAAATGTTTCCAAGCCCATTCATGCCTTTTATCTTTATTCTTTATTTCTTTTTCTTTCAAGAAGCTAATCAGGGGACACTGCCCTGGCATGGTGACCAGTGGTGGCAATGTTACCCAAAAGCACTTTCACGGAAATGAGAAGGTTGGCTTGTGATGAGACCCCCTTTCTCTTGGCTATGCCCACCAAGATCCACTACCCTGGCGTGGTAACCAACTGCTAGTAGTTTCATACCGCTAAATGCCCATGGACCTAATAGGCTGGCTCATGATGAGAGCCCCTATCCTCTGACTAGGTCTTGTTTTTTATTATATTTTATGGGTCCCTCTGTTTCTTGCTGAGAAGCCTTTTACTCCTTTCTCGAGGATCCTGGGCAAAGCATCTCGAGGTTTTATTTTTAGGCTTTATCTTTTGCTAGTCACTTTTACCCTCTGGGCCTTTAGCCCCTTCTTCCCACAAGATGAGGTGCAACCCTTAAATAATTGGCCAACCCAATGCCTAGGCTAGTGTAATGGGATGGATGAGCGGGAGTAAGATGGAAAGTGGTAAGTATGATGGGAGCGGACGATGACTTTTCATGAATCCCCCCGGTGGCAACTCAAAACCTATGGGCACAAGATTACTAGGGCATCCTGTCACTCCCCCCAGACATTGTCAAGTGGATAAGTATAAGATCCAAGCACCCGTTAGAAACAAAAAGAACTAAATGCACATATTCAAAGGTTTTGAGGATCAGAGTAACACATACCATGGTACCCGGACTCATTACCTCATGGAGCAAGATCTATCTCTGCTACAGGACCAAGCGGAGGTGATGGATGTTATTGCTGCTGACAAGGTGGAGGCGCTGAAGAAAAGAAAAGATGGGCCCTCCAGGGCCATGCTCAAGTCGATCTGGCTCTCGGTACTCCATGTCTAGGACCTGTGGGCCTCGAGACATAATCTCCTATTTATCCCTAAACTGTGGGATAACATCTGGCTCCAACTCGGGGACATGTGCTCACCGTAGAGAGCATGAGAACCTCAACATCTCTGGCATAACTTGTAACCTGCTTTATCTCAACATGAAACTATTAGTAATCATTTGGGATGGTGATATCACCCCCAGCTCATATATGTATAAAATGAAAACAAGCATATGTACAAGTGTGAAAGAAAACTACTCTAGCATGAAATGCAGATGGTATATACAATGAATGCAAATGCCTACCTACTTACCTGCACTTACCTTTCTTGTTGTTGGTGGGTAGTAATGCTTGATATGAAAAGCGTTCACTGGTAGCTTCAGAGCCTCTCCTTCCGTGGTCCCTAGATTGAAAGAGTTTGTACCTGCATGACTCATGATCTTGTAAGGACCCATCCATAGCCCATCCAATTTTTTGTGCATACCAGGTTTCTCCCTTCTCTTATCTCATAACAACACGAGATCTCCCTCAGTGAAGTTTCTCTCTTTTGCATTGTGATCGAAGATGTTTTTTATCTTCTCCTGGTTTCTTCCCATTTAACTTAGGGCGTTTCTTCTAGATTCATCCAACTCTATCAACTGGTTAATTCGCCCTCGGATTGCTTCCCCATGTGTAGCATACTGTTGAGAAAAACGAAGGATGGGAATTTGGAGGTTTACAGGAAGTTTCGCTTCTATTCCATACACCAGCTCAAAAGGGGCTTTTCCTGTCGAGGTCTTTGTTGTTATTTGATCTGCCCACAAGGCGTATTTAATTTTTCTATCCCAAGACTTCTTATTCTCCCCCACGACTTTCTTGATAATATTCATAAGGTTCTTGTTGCTAGACTCTGCTAATCCATTTCCTTGAGGATAGTAGCTAGAGGAGTGGGATAGGACAATGCCATACTTGAAACAAAATTCTGCTAGTGCATGGGAGCTGAATGCGTTGGCATTGTCTGTGGTGATCTTGGAAGGGACACCGAACCTAGTTATGATTCGTTCCTCCAAAAAATTCATGACTACTCTCGTCAGTGGCCTTCTTTGTGGGGATAGACTCTACCCATCTAGTAAAATAGTCTATGGCTGTCAGGATCCATCGGTATCCATTGCTCGAATTATCCTTAAACTCTCCAATGAAATCCAAACCCCATTGTTGAAAAGGAGCTTCTACTTCCACGGGTTTTAGAGGTTGTGCTGGGAGTTTTGGTTTACCAGAGAAGTACTGGCAGGGCTGGCAAGAGCGGACATATCGGTGAGTATCAGAAAATAGTGTTGGCCAATAATATCCAGCCCTTAGGATCTTGTGGGCAATAGTGCGAGCTGTGAAATGTCCACCACAAAATCCAGAGTGTAATTCTTTCAACAATTTCTCAGCTTCTTCTTGGTTGACAAATCTAAGGAGAACTCCATCAGGATCTTTCCAACCAAGGCCATTCTTGGTCAAACAATGTTTCATAGCCTTAAGTCTCAAAGCCCATCTGTAATCTACTAGGTGATCGGGGCAGGACAAATTCTTAAGGTAGTGGATGATATCGGAATACCACTCATTGTGTTCTAATTCGCTGACCACTACATTTATCTGTTCACTTTCTCCCATCTGTATGGTCTCTTGGTTGCTTTCGGTTAGCATCTGGGCCAAACCCTTTCCCTTTATTATCTTGGTGGGTTTTATATCTAGGTCATACTCTTGGATTTTGGAGACCCACTTACCCCTAGTACCCATACAATCTTGTTGTGATAGAACATCTTTTACTACTGGGTAAGGGACATAAGGTTTGATTTTGTTGTAACCTATGTAGTTTCTAAAGTTCTTGAAGGACTTCACCAAGGCATACGCTTGCTTCTCAGTAATGGAATAGTTCAAATCTGAATCTCTAAGGACTTTACTCATGAAAGCCACGGGGTGTTCATAATCATCAGCGTCCTTTTGCAACAAAACACCCGCAATGGTATCCTGGGAGGAAAATGAGAATATTATGAAATCTCGTGAATAATCTGGGCTGATCAAGACTGGGGCTTGGGAGATAGCCTTCTTTATATCTTCAAAAGATTTGATGGATTTATCATCCCATCGGAAGGCAATGTCCTTCTTTAGTAAAGCACTCATGGGTTTTAACTTTTATCCTTTCGGCGAAGTTTGGGACAAATCTTTGAATGAAGTTAATATTTAAGAAAAAGGATTGCAAGGACTTCTTATTGGTTGGAGGGCGAACATATTTTATTGACTGGACCCTTTTAGATTCTATGGAGATTCCCCCTTTTGAAGCCACATGACCCAAAAGTTTTCCTTCATCTATCTCGAAATGGACTTCTTAGGATTTAAGGAGATACCATACTTCCTACATCGTTCAAAAACAACGAGATGTGGTCTTTCCTATCCTTTGATACAAATGTGAGATCGTATTGGTAAATCTCTATGATTTTTTGTATGATATCCCTAAAGGAAAAGTCTATTGCTCTTTGGAAGGTAACACCGGCGTTCATAAGACCAAACAACATTCTCAAATACATAAATGTTCCCCATGGTGTAGTAAATGTTGTTTTAAGTTGGTCCTCTCTTTTGAGCAAGACTTGGTTGTATCCAGAGAATCCATCCAGCATGGACATCATACCTGCCCCTGTAACCCTTTGTAGCAAATGTTCCATGTTCGGAAGGGGATAGTTGTCTTTCAAGGATAATTGGTTAAGGTTCCAGAAATCAACACACAAACGTATATCACCAGTTTTCTTCCGGACAACTACCAAATTCGACATCCATGAGGAATATCTGATGGGAGCTATGATACTAGCATCAACCATCTTTTGGAGTTCCTTTTGTATTTGGCTTGCTAATTTTGGATTGATGTGCCTTAGTTTTGTCAGAAAGGTTTGGCCCCTTCTATCAGAGGTATAGCATGTTGAATGACATCACTCCTATAGGCTTTTAATTCATCGTAATTCCAAGCAAAAGTATCTTTGAATTCTCTTCTGAGGTCTAGAATTTCCACCCTTTCCTTCTCAGTGGTTCCTTTCCCTATTTTGACCATCCTTGGATCCATTTACGTACCAGTGTTGAATTCTAGGGCTTCGTCCGCTTGTTTGCTAGGCTTCTTTCTTTTGAAGACGTCGTGTCTATCAAAGAGGTCTTCTAAAGGGATGCATACCTTAGGCAAGGTGTTATTTTGAAGGTTCACAACATCCAAGTTCATGGAATCAGCCAGGAAATTTATTTGTGAATCGGTGAATTCTTTTCTATTCTCCATAAACCTAATGATCTGGTCATCATCTTCAAATACTCTCCAATGTTCCAAATTATTGTTAGAATATAAATGGATGTGCTCGTTTTACCATTGACAATATCACTATTGTCACCCAACCATAGGCCGAAGCCACCCTCCGAGCACCTTAACCTTGACAGAGAATCACTCTGGAAGCAAACCCTAGGCTAGATAGACAAACAAAGGGTAGCACAGCTTTCCCCTAAGATAGCGCACCAACAAGAGATGATCAGATAATACAAACCCTAACCAAGAGATATTCCAAGCCAAGAACGGAATCTGCTAGCTGCAATGGCAGCTCTCCTCCAAACCTGCGCAGAAATTAGGCAACTACAGTGTGCACAAGTGTTGCTCTGCACTACTGAGACTGCCTGCCAGAATGAAGACTGACCTCCTGTATTTATAGTAATTCTGGCTAATTGCCTAGGCCGACTTCTCATTCTGGGTATCTGTCTGTTCAATATATATTTTTTCTTCTGGCTGACTTCTTCTCTTGGAGGCTAATAACCTAATACAAATTATCTTCTTAAGCCGACAAGTCTTCTAGGGTTATTAGCCAACTCATTAGGGTTTCTTCTTGCTTCTCGGAGTATTCTATTCTCTTCAGGTTTACACATGGAGGTAAATACCTCCCGCAACTACATTAATATCAACACTCCCTCTAGCTAGGGAGGTATTATGGGTAATGGTCTTGAGCACAAAACATACCATTCACTCAGTAGCATCAACATAGTCGTCTAGACTATCTCATGACTAGATCATGAGCACCATCATCACCATCAGTGTCATCAGCTGCATCATCTCTCGAAACCATACTCTATCTGAGTAATCAGACATGATACTCAGTCCACAGAGTGACACAATATCCTTTCTTCTAATCTAGAAGAGTAAATGTTCTGAACCATTTTCTGTCTGGAAAATCTCTGTTCATTGATCATCCATCTAGTTGATAATCATTTTCAACACTACTGATAGTCTTCAAGTCAATTGGAACAATATCATTCGATAGAACACAACTGTGTCTCTCCATAGTAGTACACAACTACAATCTAGTGGTATACTACCACACCAAGTAGCACATAGATACTTGATCAAACAGTGGAACACATCCACCACAGTAGTATATATCTACTATCTAGAGACATACGGTTTTCATAACAATCATCTGATATCAACCTGCACAGAAACAATGTTATGATATAAAATGAATCATCTGGGCCATTCTTCTACTCACATCTGTGAGATATGGAAGAGCATCTGCCCTCAGAAAGTCAAACATCAATGATGAGCTATCTGGACTGTTATCCCCGATATCTATGGATAACTAGGAGATCATGTCTCGAGGCCCACATGGTCCTAGACATGGAGTACCGAGAGCAGGAGCGACCTGAGCATGGTCCTGGATGACCCATCTTCTTCTTCTCAACCAGACTTGTCCTGCCAGCAGTACCAGCCTCCATCACTACCGGCCTGGGCTTGCATAAGAAAAGGTTCTTGCTCCATGAGGTAATTGGTCCGAGGTATCATGGTATGTGTCACATTTGATCATTATAACCTTCTTATGTATGCATTAGATCTCTTTCACTTTGGATGACTGCTTGGATCTTACACTAATCCACTTGACCA
>ML828813.1:56751-67607 GCA_009831015.1 Picea engelmannii
AGTGTTATGTGTTTTAAGTATTATTGCATGTGCTAACATTGTAACAAGAAAACACTTGCAAGGGCACCTTAAAAGAGCACTTAACCTATAAAATATTGAGCAGAAAGTACATGACTGTTTGCTGTCCTAAAACAGCAAAAGAAAACAGCCAAACAGTTGAAACTTAGAGCCATACTAAGGTCAAGGACAGACCTTAGATGGCAGCCTCATAGGACCTCAGAATTTCAACAATCGGAATTGAGAAGAAGAGCATTACAGGATAAGATGATGAGAAGTGACTTTCAGTGGTTGGAGAAGCCATAAGGATGGATACATCACTTTTTAGAGGTTAAATGGTTAATCAGTTAATTAATTAAGTGATTTAATCAAGGAATAATAAAATAAAGTAAAAGTCACTTGGAGGGAAAAGGTCAACAACGAATTAGAGTTTCGGGAAGCTATAAAGAAAGGGTAAAGCAACCTAATTCATAATTATGTTATGATTTGATATTGAGACAGTTTCCAAAGGAGGAGGAACTCGACCCCCTTGTTGTTTTGTGGATTTCTGGAGGAAACCACCACCATTGATGGGTTTCGGTATTGAGAGACACACCCTAGCCTATCGAAGATACCATCCAGGTATTTCACCATGCATTTCAAGTATCAGTTCAATGATTGCACAACTCAACCAGTGAGGGCGCAAGAGTTAGAGAGAGGGTTCGTATGGCCGCGCGAGACAGTTTAGTATTTTGCAGATTCCATCCGACCCATTAGAGAGCTAGCTAGGGCACACCTTTTGAGCCACCCGTCGTCAATTTCTGACGGTGGAATCGACCATAACGCAATAAACAGTCAGTTAGGGAACAATTCTTGAGGAAACACATTTGGGGTTCCGGGGGGTATTCTAGAGAAGATCCAATGAAACCCTTCCGACCCATTACAGAGGAGGCAAGGACGATCATTTCGAGTCATACATCGCCATATTCTGCATGTGGAATCACTAGGGAGCACTCCCACATCCCAAGAGGTGCACAAACCCCTAGGGGGTGACATCCGAAGATTTAGAGGTAAGATATTTGGTCCTACAGTTACCAGGATCAGCCTAGAGGCCAGGGTGCTTCTTTTGAGACAATTTCCAGTCCATTCCGATGGGTATCGCCATCAGAACGAGTTTTCCAGTATCTACAACAGTTGTCGTGAGTTGTCGGACTGTGTTTTGTCGATCTATCCGTGCATGCATAGATCAACCTTCATTCTTCTGATCACGGGTATTTCTTGTTAGTTGATTTGTATTCCAGTGACGATCCATGAGATCTAACTGATGACTAGTATATTTTCTTCCAGCTTATTATTGTATTTCCTGCTTTTTCCTCATTATATATATCAGTGAGTTGTGTTGTGCTTTCTTTCGCATGCATTATCTTTATACTGCTAAAACACTTAATGAATGAAACACACATGCGAAAATTACCAAGCATGTTCACACATTAACTCAAACGCATATAGAAACCCCTAGAGTATCAGATCTCAGTGACAAAATAGTAGTTCATTAGACTTTCCCTCTTTCCCCCTTTCTCTCCTTTGGTGAGACTTGACCTCACTTGACGACTCCATTGAGGCATCCTTTCAGTAAATGGAATTATGGCACCATTGGATGAACCCTCATCCAGAACTTGTTATGACTCGAAGATGGCATTTTTACAAATGGAAAAGGAAAAGGATGCTAATAAAGATGCTAAGGAAATGATGAATCACATAAGAGAGTTATTTCCTTCCCTTGATGATGAAGAAATGCTTGAAGGACGGATATATGAAGAAAGTTACCAAGAAGACCCCAATGAAGATCCGGACGAGACATTTGATGAAGAAGAAGTGCTCAAATCTTCCCTTCCATTTGATGAAAACATCCAGGCCTTTGTTCCTCCCGCACATCAAGAAGAGAACATGATGATTTATAATCCTTTTGAAGATCTTGATGATACCTTATTCTGTGACTTTGCAAGTGAAGAGGTGTTACAGGAGCCCTTGGATGCGACAGATATTTATGAAAAAAGGCACATAAAGCACTTTGCATTATGAATCAAGCCTTGTGTGATGAAGAGGCGATGGAAGAGAAATACCATGGAGAGAAAAAAGAATCCTAATGAAGCACAACATGTTGAGTCATCATTATCTTTATGCTAGCCTAATGTAGTTGAGGTTGTCCAGCCGTGCTTTCCTCCTGTTCATGAAGTTCAAGGAGCAACTAGCCTCAATGATGAATTTGAGGAGCCTGTTGAAGACGTCCATGCCTCTACTCTCCTCATGCACACAAAGACAAAGAAATGGTCACTTTTTGTTGATGGTCTTGTGAAAGAACCTTTACATATGGTTGATGAGCATATAGACACTTTCATACAGACTGGCAGACGCAAGTGGGATTTTGGTCGTCTCATTTTTGATAGAGATCCCATTTACAAAATTGAGGGTATCCCTAAAGAAAAGGGGTTTGAGTTGTCATCTTCAGAGGACTACTTTTTATGCGTATATGATTCATATGTTTGGGAGCCTAATGATGACATGATTACGGATTTATTCGAGGACTCTGTTATCCCCTATCCTAGGGATAACTAAAGATATCATGTCTCGATGCCCACAGGTCCTAGACATGGAGAGTCAAGAGACAGATCATTTGAGCATGGCCTTGGACGACCCATCTTTTCTTCAGTGCAACCCATCTATCAGTAGAAGCAGTATCCATCCCACCAGCCTAGTCTTGAAGTAGCAGTAAGTCTTACTCCATGAGGTAATGAGTCTGAGTATCATGGTATGTGTCACTCTGATTATTGAAGCACTTGGATATGTTTCACTGAATTCTTCTTCATTTCATAACATTTGCTTGGAAATTATGCGCTTTAACTTGCTCATACCTGGGAGGGTGACATGATGCCCTAGTAAGACGATCTCCCTTTAGGATGGGTTTCCAGTGGGTGGGTCTATGAAAGGTCATCGTCCATTCCCTCCATACTTACCAATTTCCATCCTTACTCCTCTCATTTTCCCCCCTACCTTTGTTCGGGCATTGGGTTTGCCACACTAGGAAGGGTTGTACCTTGCCTTGTGGGAAGAAGGGGCTAGAGTACCAGAGGGTAAAAGTAGTTGGAAAGAGTTAAAATCCAAAATGAAACCTTTGAGATGCTTCGCCCAGGGATTCTCGAGAAAGCAGTAAAAGGATTCTCAGTAAGAAAAGGGAACTTGTAATATAAATAAACACTCAAGGTATTAGTTGGTGGATGGGAGGTCTCATCATGAGTTGGCCTATTAGGACCATGGGCATGTAGTGGTATGACACTACCATCTATCTGGTCACCAAACCAAGGTAGTGGCTCTTGGTGGCATAGCCAAGAGAAAGGGGGTCTCATCACGAGCCAACCTTCTCATCTCTGTGAAATGCTTGTGGGTAACGTTGTCACCTCTGGTAACCAAGCCAGGACAATGTCCCTTAGCTCTTCCCTTGAAGCACAAAATCAAAAGCAATAAGACTAAGAATAAAAGGCATTGATGGGCTAGGAAATAATGGCATCCATGATAAGGTGCAACTCATCCTCTACAGAGGTACCCATAGGTAAGACCTACATTTCTCTGTTATCACTGCACCCTATGCCCAAACACTTCCCATGTCACCTCACACACACTTACATGACCTAGATTGGCTCTCACTTGGGAAACACCCCGAACTTAAGGAGGATTATCCCAATAGGACATCTTGAGACCCTCTCCAAACTTGACTAGTTAAATTGCATAACATCTTTGAGCATTTTCCTGGGTAAAGGGGGTTTGATGCACATGTTTGGGTAATTTGATTATTAGATGTGATTGACATTGCTATGATCCCTGTGACTTATGAACCCTTGGAGGGTGTACTTGTTGTTGCTACAGGACTTTTCCCAATGGACAGGTACATATGGGGGAATGATCAGCTCAGACCTCCATGGGGCTGAAAGCCCATAGATGGATGTTGTGACCCCACTGGGGGAAGAGAGACACCAGAGGCTTGAAAAAGGAAGAAAGAAGGATGTTGCACCAACGACACTCCAATAGATCTAGACCTAAGGGGGTCTTTCCTTTCCACCTAGACGTTGACCCTTGAGAGCACATGACATCATCATTATGAACCTGACATCATCCAGAGTTAGGGTTTTCACTTATGAGGACAGTTGTGTGCTAGTTGTCACGTGTGGAAGCATTCAGGGCCTTTGGAGGCCAAAAGTTCTACATTTGAGGCCTAATGTTCCACCCTAGGGTCCTAACGTCACCCTAGAAGGCCATGACATCACCCTTGGATATGATATTAGGGTTAAATTAATGTCATTTATGTAAAAACTGGATTTTAAATGTAAATTGGCCATGTCGGCCTTTTTACATTTAAAGGTCATTGATACCGTATAAATAGAGAGAGAAAACTCTCATTTTTTCATCATAAACTCATCACACAAGTGTGGTCTGAAATTCGACCTTCTTTAAGGGTTATTGGCTGAACTATTGGTGCACAACTTCTTGGAGAGGCAATTTGTGGTTTATTTTGGCTATTTTTTCATTAAGGAGGATCTTCAACTAGGGTTTGGCTTGATTATTCTTGGTGAAGTAAGTAGAAAATATACAATTTGTTTATGTTATTGAATACTTGTGGCAAATTTTACTTAGTTCATGTTAGAGATTGTGAAATTGCTTGCTTAAAACCCTAGGAGGGAAACATAAGTTGTTATCTCTCTCTATAGTTTTCCACTTGTTTAATTTTCTAAAAGTTCACCTTGTTTAGAAGTAGCTACTAGAGCCCTAAATGCTAGCACTCTAGTAGCCCTACTCTAATTTCCTATTGCATATATTATTTCCAAATTGTCTAAGGAAAGAGAAATTGCAAGGGCCTAAATTTCCTTACTTTCTAGCCAACATTTTCTTAGGACATGGATGCATGAGGCCTTGGGTTACCAACACCACCTCCATCCATTCCAGCTCCTTTGACTAAGTACTATCATTGCTATTTTTCTCTAATATTTACTGCTGCTATTGTTGACTCCATACACCCTAAAAGGCACTAGTCCACTCACTATAGTGATTGGTTGATCAAACAACTCTCAAACTATCTTCCTTGAAACATTTACTAACTTCTACTAACCTTACACTAGACTAATCCGTTGACTAACTTGCTACTGTTACAAAAGATTGCTACAGACATCTAACAGCAGCAAATTCATCTCAAAGGTAACATTAAAAGATGATTATACATTGCCAATTTTGCTTCTAACAAGTTGTTATCATTCTGTCAACTTAGAGCTATATGTTCTTGTCATTTTTAAGCATCCTTAAGGAATAATTGTTGTGGTTGTTACAAAATATTCATTTTTGTTATAATTAATTACCTTGCTGCAGTTTTATATCAGCTTACTTATTTTTCAGAGGTTCATGATCTTATGGAGCACTAACATCATATGGTACTTGGAAATTGCACTTTTTTCTATTTGTTGTCTTTTTCTGGGCAGGTACACCTTATTTACCCTTCTGCTTCATCTCTATAAGACACAAAGAACCTCTTACTTGAATGACCTGTGAGAGGGGTGGAACTTTCTTATATATTTTATCTTAGCCTTCTCAAACCCTTATGTCACTGGGGACGTCTCCCTTGGGGTACTGTGATATACTCCTAAATAGAAAGGGGTTTCATGTTAAGGTGACAGTGATAGGTCACCTCCTATTACGCAAATCTTGCATCCACTTAGCTTGGGCTTTGGGAAAGTACAAATTGTGTGATAACATTTTGGCGTTGTTTCCGGGAAACACTGAGTCAATATTCCTCAAACTACACTTTTTCGGTAATCCTTTCGCGCAAAAGCCTTTATCTTACAAAGCTTACCTGGCGACTCCACTGAGGGTGATCCCCTCATTCCTTTGATAGTTTCAAGAAAATTATCTGGTGACTCCACTAAGTTCAGGGAGGTATACCAATCCTCCCAAGTCCTACAGAAGAAATCCTTCCCGAAACTCTCCTATAGTAAAATCATTGTTTGGAGGCAATATTCCTTCCAATACAATGTCTAATGCTCAAACTCAAACCATTAATCCAAATCAAGCTAATAACCAGAAAAAATGGTCATCCAAGCTTTTCAAACCGTTAGACATGACAAACATTCCAGGATACCCTAGGCAAATTCCCCCTAGGTATGAGAAATGGCTGCCTAAGTTCACTGGTAATGATGTAGTTAGCGTTGAGGATAATATGAGAAATTTCTGGTCCTTCTTTCAACTTCATCCTATAAGTGATGATGCTGAATATTTAGCTATGAAATTGTTCTCTGCTACCCTTCATGATGGTGCTAGACGATGGTACAATGGTCTCCCTGATGCTAGTATTACATCCATGGAAAAGTTAGAGGAAGTGTTCCTCAAACGATGGAGTGTCAAGGAAGAACCTAACATGCTGCTAATAAGGCTGAATAACATCACAAAACCTGAGAATGAAACTATTAGGGAATTTCATTATAAATTTGAAAGAATGGTACAACAAATCCCGGTGAGCTATCACCCTTCAAACAATTTCCTTCTCTTTCTTTACACTAAATCCTTTACGGGACAAATAGGCTTTCTCCTCAGAGACAAAGCCCCTAAGACAATCCAAGAATCTCAATAGATGGCCACAAGGATTGAAGATAACCTATCATCATTCAGAGTTGAACCTTTCTCCGCCCCAAGAGTCAAGATAGATGCTAAACCCAAAGTAGTCCATAATGTTGAATCTACTTCAGATATTGGCGCTAGCTTGGAAAAACTACAGTTCACTGTAGATGGCATGGTCAAAACCAAATAATTAATGATGAATAGGATTGTCAACTTAGAAAGAGCCCAACAACAAGCTCCTAGGCCTTCTTATAAAGGGAAATTTCAAAGAGGGACTCAAATTTTCAAACCAAAGAATGATCAAGAAATCCCTAATACTTTAGCTCCCACAAACATGGTAGAGGAGAATCCTTCATGCTTGCAATTTATAGAGATTCACATTGGGAGCATGAATGTCCCAAAAACAATGGTGAACATGACCAAGTAAACATTATTGATCATACCATTGAGGCCCCACAATGTTGCCTTAATATCATAATTGAAGAACATCAAGAAGGCATGAAGGAAGCAACCAGGAAGGCTATAATGGAGGTGATAAATAATCTTAATCAAGACTCGAGAGAAAAGTTGAAAAAACAATAATTTCAAGTGTATACTAGACAAAAGCGAATGAACCAACCTCTCTCTACTGGACCTACAACTTCACAACCAAGACCTCTGTCTATGAACATACTTCTTCCTAAAAATCCTCCCAAAACTGACAAGGTTGATTTGAATTTTGACTTTGAAGGTGCATTGGCCAAAATGCATGTGACCATTCCACTGAAGGAAGTTATCAAGGTTCCATCTGTAAAAGAAAGGTTCAATTTTTTTTTCAAAGTATCAGATGAGCCAATGGACCCTCCTATTATGTTACAAGAAAACCATTTTAGGGTTCAATATGATGGACACCCACTCTTCTTCATGAAATTATTAGTGAATAATAAATTTCTTAACACCTGTATGCTTGATTCAGGAGCAAGTGCTAATATGATGTCTTTGCGAGTCATGGAGGGACTAGGCCTAAAGGCCACAAGACCTTATAGGAATGTGTGTGGTTTTGAATCCAGGGCCATACCCACTCATGGGGTAGTTGAGAATGTTGAAGTATGCCTCGGTAAATATCCCGAGAGAATAATCCATATGGATATTGTGGTGGTGGACGTCCCTGATGTATGGGGAATGACTTTGTCCAGGAATTTTGCTGCAACGTTGGGAGGTACATTGGAAATGGACCTAACTTACATCAATGTACCTATGAAGAATGGGACAATAGAGTCCCTTCCAAATATGCCAATGGCCAAGGCCCATGTGCAAGAAATTGACAATGATGTTGAAACTAGTGTGACACATGAGCCGATCAAGGAGAACCTTCCTATATTTTCTCCAGAGGATTTGCCTTTTACTTCAGAGGAAGATTTTGATGAGATACAATGGCCAAAGAAGGAAGAGTATCAACAACTCCTAGGTAAATATAAGGGCAAGGAAGTTGGAAATGTCAAGTTACTAAAGAAAGGGGATGATGACATATTGATCAAACCAAGCCAACAAGAAGTCCTTACAGTTGAATCCCACCCTCCTCCCTCAAAACAATATACTAGAGTTGTACAAGAAACAACCAAGTTTGAAGCAAAGGAGTATCAAGAGGGAGATACGGTCTGGATGTGGGACACAAAGAAAGGAGAGCCTACTAATGTTAAAGGGAATGCACAGTTTTGGCTTTCAGAATCAGAATGAAGTCAGTCAATGATGTGTAAGTTTTAAACCTATGGAGTAAAGCAATGCATATAGATTCTTAAGAAAAACAAAAATTAATCAATGGATCATACACATAGTACACAGTAATTTACGCTGGAAACCCTTAACCGGGGGAAAACCAACCTTCCTTGGTGTTGCACCTTTCAAATCTTCATTGTATTAATTTCACCATTCACCATACAATATATACAATATTTTAGGTATTTCGTAGCTACCAAAAACCTAATCCCTTAGTCCTGGATTAATTTAGAAAACCGCTAAAAATAGCAAAATCCACCAAAATATAAAAAATCTGACACACCCATACACACACATGCAAAGAATATAACACATACCCAACATTCTCCCACTTGTTGTTTTCTTTACATACAGGGGTTCACAGGATTACATAGTCAACAATCCAAGGCAAAAATGTCCATTGTTACACTACACCAGGAGAAGTTCTCTGTGCTCACAAACTTTGTCATTGAATCTGCAACATTCTTCAAAGTGTCAACCTTTTCCAGCAACACCTTCTTTTCTTCAACCATATCTATCACAAAGTGATACTGAACATCAATATGCTTTGTCTTCGAATGATAAGCAGGGTTCTTTGGGAGGAAGATTGCACTCCGACTGTCACACTCTAATATCACTACTTTTTGCACCAACCCATACTTCTTTTTTCTCCTCCAAATAGGTTAAACACATACCCACTTGTGGATCTTCTTCGATCTAGATCTCCAGCCCAGTCTGCATCAACAAACCCATATATGTACACCACTCTGTTCAATCTTGGTCTTCCTTTGTAGCACAATCCATAATTGGTAGTGCCACACAAATACCTAAAGACCCTCTTTACTGTTGTCCAATGCTCCTTCCCTGATTTTGACATATACCTGCACAAAACTCCCATTGCATCATACATCAAACTTCTAACTGCACTAGCATACGGAACATGGGACATGTCCTCTTCTTCTTCCTGTGTCTTGGGACACTGATCTGCAAATAACTTTACACCTATAGGAATAAGATCCTTGATCGGTTTACTTCCATGCATATTAAACCTCTGCAATATCATCTCAACATATTTTCTCTGATTCAACCAGAGTTTCCTGTTTGCATGATCTCGTTTAATCTCCATTCCCAGAATGAAGTTAGCAGCACGAAGATTCTTCATGTCAAATTTGGAGGATAGCTGCGATTTCACCTCCTTGATAACATCCATGTTATTTCCTACTAGCAACATGTCATCAACATACAACACTACATAAATAAAGTGATTACCAACTTGCTTGGAATATACACAGTGATCAGCCCTGCTTCTTACAAATTCCAATCCAAGGATGTATGTGTCAAACTTTTGGTACCACATCCTAGGTGATTGCTTTCGACCATATAGTGACTTCTTTAGCTTACAGACCATCTCTTTCTTTCCCTTCACTACAAATCCTTCTGGATGCTTCATGTAGATTTCTTCTTCCAGATCCCCATGTAGGAATGTTGTCTTCAAATCCATCTGTTCCACTTCAAGATCAAAAGCAGTAGCAATAGAAAAAATAAATCTTATAGAAGTTAACTTGGCAACATGAGAAAAAATCTCACCAAAGTCAATTCCCTCTATAAATGTGTTGAACCTGCACAGAATAGATCTAGCTAAACAATGATACACACATTTGCAGAGAGAATTGGAAAAAGAAGAAGGAGAGAAAGAATGGTAATAATTCTCATTAACCGTTGTGAATAATGAATAATTTACACATGATATACTCTGTATAACTCAATGAGTTCGAATTGAGGTGAACCAAGTCACCATAGTGGTGGTCTAGAGTGATCTGGACACACACCAACAGTTACAGGAGTGAACTGCCACCTATTCTAGTCTCTCAGGCGGTTACGAGAGTGAACTGCCACCTAGTTGAGCTAACTAGTCAACTAGTCTTCAGTTAACTGACTAAACAGAAATTAGTGAGGAGTTAACTCAAGGAATCAAGGCTAATGCGCCACTTTGGTGATGATACCAAGGCAAGGTCGAATTAGCATGGTGATGATCCCAATGTTGCATGGTGATGATCCCAATGCAACATCTAAACTCAACTCAACTAGTCAAACTATAGTGTGAACTGAAAGAGAATATTCTCCAGGTAGAATATTCTCTCCTAAAATATAGGAGACTAGATAATGACTAATTATGACTAATGAACACATAAAAACCTTAGGAAAAAAAAATCCTAGGTGTGTGTGAAGTAACTCCAACACCCCCCCTAAACATCACTATGGTGAAAATAAAAATTGGGTCCCGGCAATGAGGCCATGTTAGGTACCCAAGTACAAAAGATACACTGAAAAATAAAGTGAGTGTTGCCATCCTAATACACACTTGCTAGCGTGAGCTAAGTCCAACTCACTTAGTGTGTCCTCGGAGACACAATGTCTAGGTTCCAAGTCCACACTGTCACCTTGACTGAAACCTCTTCCTTCTAGGCTTACTCCTAGGGAAGCCAAGGGGG
>ML828813.1:73527-85181 GCA_009831015.1 Picea engelmannii
CCTCTTCCCTCCGTTGTTTTCCTCCCTCCATTTTAGATGGTGGAGATGGCTGAATGAAGCCCCTAAAAATGTTTCTAGGTGTTGTTATGACCCGCGGGTCGGTCTTTAGATGTGTTGGGTGAATTTTAGAAAAGTTTTAGACACTCAAAATTCAGCGTTTAAGGGTATGGCCGAAATGGAAATGCTCACAAAATGTGTTTTAAAGCTTGAAAATAAAGAGCATTCACCACATGAAACTTATATGGAAATGACACAAAAGATATATCAATTAATTATAAACCATTCCACGTAAAGAATTGCAAGTTAAGCGTGAGATTAAGCAAGAACAACTTGCTACATATAACAGAAATTAAACTTGCTTGAAAAGAAAATTTAAGTTATGTATGTGAGAAAATAACCATGAAGCAAGATAACTTAAACTTCAAAGAATGCTTGAGAAGTAGATCTGAAAATGAAATGTCTTAAAATGTGAGATATTGCCACAATAGATTAAAGAAAATTAAGTTATATGAGCATCACATCATCATCATAGACTTTTAACTTAAGATTAAGATCTACCATCATCAAAACATGTTGAGTTGTTAAACCATGTGAAAGATATAAGCAATTAAAGAAAGAAAGATTTAACAAGTTTATACTTAAGATCTTAAACCAAAATGAAATGGCAAGAACAACTTGTCTTAGTGAAAGATTTAAGAAATTAGGAGATCTAAGATAGATTATCCATGAGTGTGTTAATCATTAAGTGAGAGATAATGCTTAGATAATGAAGATTAAACAATACTATGGAAAGGATCTTAAACCAAGAGACTAGATCACATATGCTATAAGTATAAGCAAGCTAAATGACTTATGTTACTAAAGATTTAGCATTTAGAAGATATTATATATCATTTAACTATTTAAGCATGAGATTATGAGCATATGAAATGAGCTTGGAAAAAGAAACTATGTGTGATTACTAATTTGATTATTCAACCATTAAGCAAAAAATCACCACAAGAGAGTTAGTTTCCCTTATGCCGTGCGGTATTGGGGATTACTCTCCCAAGATGCCGGTCATGAAATTATTATGTGTGACATAAACTTAAAGAATAACTTGGAAAGAAAGAAAAAAACCACTCACTATGACCAAGCTGGAGGCAAGCCTTCCTTTATTGGTCAAGGAGGGTTAACTAAGTTAAGAACAAATTAATAAAATGAAGGAGAAAGCAAGCTAACTATCATATGAACAAAAGAATAAACTAATTAAGGATAAAACAAACTAATCTAAGCTAGCTAAAAATTAAGGGCCTAAAGAAATGAAAAAATATGCTAGAAAACTTAGAAGTTGAAGGAGAGAAGTGAGAAAGTGTTACCCAACCAAGTAGTAGTTTGTTGGGGAGCCTCCTAGGTGTTTTTGGACAACATATACCCTTGGATCTGTCACTAACCTGCAAAAAACAGCAAGCAAAAGCTTGCTGGAAATGCTGCAAAACCACCAAATATGTTACAGAAAATTTTTGTTTTTACACAGAAATTTCCAGCATAAAAAATCTGAAGATGAAAATTTTATTTTTGACCTATCTATGATTAGTTAAAAGCTGAAAAATATATGGAAATGGATGCAGCAAATAAAATGGAATAAGAAAGAGGCAAGGAGTGTAAGAAGGGCTCAAGGGTAGGCTCATCTTCGATGCTATCCAAATGAGTCCTTTGAGATGACCTGCAAAACTTAGAGAAACATGTGAAGCATGGAATAGATAATTATATTGAAATAGACTTAGAATGAAATACTTGCAAACCCTAAGCTATCCAACATGAACATAAGATAACAGTAATACTCTATGCTACCTTACCCAAGCAAAATACTTCAACTCAAGATCTATCACCAACAACACACAAAAACAATAAGGAACAATATCACCTCATGTGTATGGAACAAAAAGAATACTCAAAGATGCTCCAATGATCCTCCAAAGCTTTTTTCTTATTGTCAAAAGTGTGAGAGTGTTGTAGCCACTAGTTTGCTACTAGACTCCCAAGAGCAATGAATGAAATGGCAAGATGGCAAGAGCAAAAAGATGGAAGTGAGGAGAGATTTCAGCATAGTAACTTTAGCTCAAAGATTGGTGAAGAAAAGAGGTGAGGAAGGCTTCTCTTTATACCTCAAGAGGCCAAGAGAAGGTACTTGGATGAGTGCCAAGTGTTAAAACAAGAGCAAGAGCACCAATCTCTAAGTGAGGGGCGCCCAAGCTAGGGTTTTGAGCATGGATCCACCACTTGGATGGATGAGAGGGTCTTGGGATGAGGTAAAGGGCTAGGAGGGGCGCACTTGGCAAAGGATGAGGACCCACGTTGAGGTTTGGGTGAGTTAGTTTAGGTTTTGGGTTAATGGAGTGGGTCTCCATCAAAGGGGGCGCAAGCTAGAGTGAGGGCATGAGCTAGGGAGAGGTTAAGTTAGGTTTTTAGCATGGTTAGGGTTTTGGAGTGTCTAGAAGGGGCACATCTCATGTGAGAGGGGCCCATTCCAAGTTTCTAGGCAAGAAACAAGGAATTGGGTAGTGGGGGGTCGTTTTTCCCCTTAGGGCAAGGTTTAGATGGGTGATGGGGTGAGTAAATAGGTTGAATTAAGTTGGAAAAAGGTTAGGATGGGTTTNGGTAGGTTAGGAGGGTCTAACTTGCTCATTGCCACCTTAACATCCACTCACTAACTCAAAATTACAATGTTTTTGACATTTTACTAATGTCACTTTAGCAATTAAAATTGTTGTTTTGACTAAGACTGACTCTGAGTGGACTAAGACATAGTAAACTTAGTTCAACTGAGCTGAAACTTGGTCCATGGGTGTAGGAGGTGCCGTTCCATTTCTTTTGAGCACAAATACCCCTATCAAAAGCCCAAAGACCCAGTTTTTACAACATTAGCTCAAAAAATAATTAATTAATTAAATTATTAAAAATTTAATTAATTAGAATAAACCTATCTAGACTCAACGAAATTCCGCGAAACTTTCTACACTGTCTGGCATGGTCATTTACAACATTCCTAAACAAAGGCTACCAACAAATGAGACCATTAGAGTGCCTTTCACCACTTTGGAGGAAATTATTGCATGTGAGGAGGGAAAAACTCAAGGGAAGTCGGCCAGGCCCTAAAGCCCGGTCGACAACCTGAAGATAAAAAACCCTCAGTGAAAGGAACTCCCCCAATGGAAACACCCAAGGTACCTGACCTAACTATGATCCATGCAGACTTATTACATTATCAACCCATGCAGGGGTGCGGAAATTTCATTTACAAAATTTTGTGATGGGGTATCAGATACCCAAGTAGAACCAAAACTGTCTTCATCAAATTTGCATCTGGTGATGCATCTTCATGGCACATGAGTTGACCCCTGCTGCTAAATGGGCGGTCAACAGTGAGGAAAGAGGGAAAACCTCATGGGAAAACCCCCCCCCTCAAGGTACAATGTATGTAAAAAGAAGAACTACAGCTTCTAGGCAACTATGTCCTTCACTCCAAGACCACCTCGCAGAGAATGGAATTTCTGCTCAGTGAAGGTCTTGGTGAAAATGTCTGTCGTCTGTTATGCTTAAGGACAAAAATGTAAGTCGATGATCCCCTCGTGTACTAAGTCCCGGATGTAGTGCATGTGGATCTCGATGTGCTTCATCCGCTGCCTCTGAACTGGATCTCTGCAGAACTTCAGAGTGCTCTGGTTGTCACACCAGATG
Source organism: Picea engelmannii (assembly GCA_009831015.1). NCBI lineage: Eukaryota > Viridiplantae > Streptophyta > Pinopsida > Pinales > Pinaceae > Picea > Picea engelmannii. The sequence continues at coordinate 77,248 of ML828813.1, forward strand.
ACAATCGGTCGATGAAACTGAATGCCCAACTCAGTGAGAAAATGTTGTAGCCACATAACCTGAATGGTTATGTTAACTACCCCTATGTACTCTGCCTCAACTGAAGATAGAGCAATGGCAGCTTGCTTCTTTCTCGACCAATAGATAGGCCCGGAACCAAGACTGAGTGAGTAACCAGATGTGGACTTGCGATCAATGCTATTGCCAACCCAATCGGAATCAGTAAACCCAATGAGATCAAATGTAGAGTCTGTTGCATAATGAATCCCAAAGGTGATGGTGCCCTGTACGTATAGAAGGATACACTTTGCAGCTTTCCAATGTCGCTCATGCGACTCCTGCATGAACCTGGAAACTGCGCCAACTGCATATGAGAGGTCTGGTCTGGAGTGTGTGAGATACAACAAGCTCCCCACTAATTTTCTGTACAGTGTGCTATCAACCAGTGGACTCTCCCTGCCATCCTCAAGTTTGACTCCTGATAGGAAAGGAGTCGAAGTAGACTTGCAGTCTATCATGTGAAATCTCTTAAGGAGATCTCGTGCATACTTGACTTGAGACAGTTTGATGCCTAATGCATCCTACCTGATCTCAAGTCCAAGGAAGAAGTGCAGTGGACCCATGCCCGTCATCAAAAACCTGTCATGAAGAATCCTCTTGACTGCAACTATCGCTGAAGTCGAGCAACCAGTGATCAGCAAATCATCGACATACAGAACTAAAAGTAGAAGTGAATTAGCCTTCCTGACCATGTATACATTCGGGTTTGATTTACAACGTACAAAGTTCTGTGACAACAGATAGGAGTCCATCTTGGCATATCATGCCCTCAGAGCTTGCTTGAGGCCATAAAGTGACTTCTTTAGTCGACAGATCAAAGATGAGTCATGCATAAATCCCTGGGGCTGCTCCATGTAGATATCCTCAGAGAGATCACCATGAAGAAATGCATTCTTCACGTCCATCTGATGGACTTCCCATCCCTTGGCTGCCGCAATGGAAGTGCCAATTGTATGGAATCCATCTTCGCTACTGGAGCGAAGGTCTCATCATAGTCAATACCATGAACCTGCTGAAAGCCTTTGGCGACAAGCCTAGCTTTGTATCTGTTGATCTGTCCATCCGCTGCACTCTTCGTTCTATAGACCCATCTGCATCTGACAAGTTTCCTCCCAGAAGGAAGGGGAACCAGATCCCAAGTCTGGTTCTCGAGGAGGGAGTTGTACTCCTCCTGCATGGCAGATTCCCAAAAGGGATTTCCAGCAGCCTCGCCATAAGACTGTGGGTCTGAAGACTGAACCAAGAAAAGATTCCTAGAAGGCAATGGTTCAATGGCAGTGAGTGCAATAGGAGGCTCCTCAAAATCAGATCGAATCCTCCTAGTATCAGCTGGATCACCAATGAGATCCCTTGCATCCTGAAGAGTAGTCTGTGCCCACTTGGGCCTCTGCTCTGGCTCTGCAACTGCATCTGGATGCTCTGACTCAGCATATGACTGCACTGACTCTGAATCTGAATCACTCGAGTCCTCTGAATCAAAAATATCGTCTGAAGAAGAGTCAGCATGTGCATGCTCATCATCTCGAACAGGTGGAAGAGTGAAGGTGTCTACATGCGACTGCTGAGGTACATGCAAGACACTTTCCTCGAATTGGACACTACACTCAATGATGAGTCGGTCTGAGGAAAGATCAATAAGCCGATATCCCTTCACACCATCCGGGTATCCAACAAAGATGCACTCAGTGCTCTGTGGATCAAGTGCCTTCCTCTTTTTCAGAGGGAATCTAGGCCCATGCACGTGAACCAAAAATGTGAAAGTGGGCCACTTCCGATTTGAGGCCGCTCCAAGCCTTGTAGGGGGTCTTATCCTTGACAGATCTATGAGGAGATCTGTTTTGGATGTATGTTGCACAGTTAAGTGCTTCGGCCCATAGTCTCTATGGTAGTGACTTTGCATGCAACATGCAAGATGCCATCTCTTTTACAGATCTGTTTTTCTGCTCAGCAACTCCGTTTTGCTGCGGAGTGTAGGGAACTGTATGCTGCAACTGAATCCCTGCCTCATGGAAAATATTATGAATCTCATGATTCACATACTCTCCCCCGTTATCAGTTCAAAGGACTTTGATCTTATTTCCGGATTGTGTCTCAACCAAAGCTTTGAAATCTTTGAGGTGTTGAAAGACCTCGGATTTTTGCCTGAGAAAGTAGATCCAAGTAAAACGTGAGAAATCATCAACAAAAATGAGAACAAACCTCTCTTTGCTGATCGATGGATGCAGAAAAGGACCCATGAGGTCACTGTGGATTAGATCTAAAGTTGTGGAAGCTCGTTGAGACTTTCCTTTGACAAATTTCTCTTGAGGGTGTTTTCCAAGAACACATCCCTCACATACTCCCTTGGAGAAATGGATGTCTGGTAGACCATCAACTAATCTGTGCATGGCTAAGTTGTTGCATGTATCTGAAATTCAAATGTCCAAACCTTTCGTGCCATATCCTACTACTTTCATCAGCATGAGAAAGCAGTAAAGCAGAATCAGGTTCAATGAATTTAGAAAATGTATACAATCTAGACTGATGATTTACCTCACCAGTAGCAACCCTGGAGTTGGTTTGCAAATTGTATATGTCCATGGAATTTGGTGTGAATACGACTTTATTTCTGGTGTCGGAATTCATCATCTGATACATGGAGAGAAGGTTGACAGAAAGCTTAGGAACATGCACCACGTTCTCAAAGCTTCCGTTGGTGAGTTCAATCCTTCCTTTGTCGGTGACTTCGACAGAAGAGTTGCCCCCCATTAGAATAGGAGGACCTTTGCATGCATCCAAAGAAGAATAGACTGCTTCTGAGCCAACCATGTGATGTGATGCTCCTGAATCTACAATCCAAGCATCGGGAGAGGAATTGATTGCATGGCTAGAATTGCCTTTCTTGGAATTCGGATCTTCTGGCTTCTTCTTCTTTGCACCCTCGGGGATGCGATCTCCAAGGTTGTTTTGCTGAAGTATCTAAGACATCAGATCTATTTGTTTTTGCATGCATGCAGATTCCGAATGGAATCCTTTGTGACAGTATGTGCATTTCTCTCTTTTTCTTCCCTTTTCTCCTTTGGATTCGGAGGCATCGTTGAAGGGTTTTGTGTACCCTTCCTTCTTCGTATGTGCATGAGCTTTCTGCTTATCTTTATCTTTAGATTTCTGATATTTGTGGCTGCCATCATGCACAGTGAGTGCATGTGCCCTTGGGCCTTTGATTGTGCCCATGTTGATGAGCTTGGTTTTCTCTTGTGTCAGGGATTCGATAAAGTCCTCAAGAGAAGGCATCTTCCAGGTGGCTCTAGAGGAAAATCTGACAGTATGGAATGTAGATACGAATACCAAGAATTTAGGACCAAGCTTGGAGAGAATGGTGAGAACCATTTGTTTCTCCTCCTTCGATTTATCAACACCGCAAGTTTTGAGTTGCGACAGTAAATCCTTGAATTTTGTAAAGAAACCTTGAATATTCTAGAAGCTTTTTGGATCCAATGTGAGCAGCTCCACCTCCAGCATGTGTCCCCTCATCTCATCCTGTTTGCCAAAGAGCCCTTCCAAGATGGTCCAGGCTTCATTGGGAGTCTTACAGGAAGATATATGAAAAAGGAGATTGGGAGAAATAAGACTGCAAATTGTTCTAAGTGCCTCATCCATGCGATTTAAGTACTTGGATTTTTCTATGGTTGATGTCGGCTCTGTATATGTATTCATGGTTAACCTGTACAACCCTCTGGATCGGAGATGTATGGCTATTTTCTCCTTCCATGCAAAATAGTTGTAAGGTGTAAGAATGAATTCTTTTTGGAATTCCATCTTTCCGTTGTCTTCAATCTTTTGTACCTGCAAATTTTTTTGGTGTAGCTTTTGCTTAGCAATCCGTCGGCTCTGATACCATGTAAATGTGTTGATCCCGCACATAATAGATCTAGCCAAACAATGATACACACATTTGCAGAGAGAATTGGAAAAAGAAGAAGAAAGAGAGAAAGAATGGTAAGAATTCTCATTAACTGTTGTGAATAATGAATAATTTACACATGATATACTCTGTATAACTCAATGAGTTCGACTTGAGGTGAACCAAGTCACCATAGCGGTGGTCTAGAGTAATCTGGACACACACCAACAGTTACGGGAGTGAACTGCCACCTATTCTAGTCTCTCAAGCAGTTACGGGAGTGAACTGCCACCTAGTTGAGTTAACTAGTCAACTAGTCTTCAGTTAACTGACTGAATAGAAAGTAGTGAGGAGTTAACTCAAGGAATCAAGGCTAATGTGCCACTTTGGTGATGATACCAAGGCAAGGTCGAATTAGCATGGTGATGATCCAACGCAACATCTAAACTCAACTCAACTAGTCAAACTGAAGTGTGAACTGAAAGAGAATATTCTCCAGGTGGAATATTCTCTCCTAAAATATAGGAGATTGGATAATGACTAATTATGACTAATGAACAAATAAAAACCTTAGGAAAAAGAAATCCTAGGTGTGTGTGAAGTAACTCCAACACCCTCTACCTGGGAATAACCTTTTGCTACTAACCGAGATTTGTATTTTTCCACTTTTGCTTCTGAATTAAACTTCTTCTTAAACAACCATTTACTAACAGATTTTCTTCCAGCTGGAAACTCAACTATATCCCATGCCTCATTCTTATCCAAGGCATCCATTTCTTCAACCATGGCCTTCTTCTAGAGTTTATTATCCTCTGAATTCACTACTTTCCTAACAGTTCTGGGATCATCATCAGTAATAGATAAAGCAAAATTAGAACGAAAATCAGGTGGACTATACCTTTCTGGTTTCCTTCTTTCCCTCACTGATCTCCTCAATACCGGGGTATGAGGTTCTTCTTCTTCTACTTCATCTTCTTTAGATGATTCAGATTTTGCATCATCCAACTCAAACTCTATTTTCTCAAGTTCTTCTTTCCTTGGTAGGAATTCTTGTTTGGAAACATCTTTTACCTCTCTAAAAACAACATCCTGATTGTAAACAGTCTTCTTATATTCTAGGTTCCAAAGCTTATAACCTTTCACGCCATATTTATAACCCATAAAGATACACATTACATCTTTATTATCCAACTTACTCCTATTTTGCTTTGGAATATGTACATAAGCATCAAAACCAAACACTCTGAGATGTTCAAGAGAGGGTTTCTTACCAGTCCATACCTCGTGTGGAGTTTTATCATCCAACGTTGATGAGGGTGATCGATTGACCAAGTAACATGTTGTACCCATTGCCTCTGCCCATAATTCCTGTCCTAACTCGACACCACTAAGCATGCTCCTTTCTTTTTCCGTCAGTGTCCTATTCATCCTTTGTGCAACTCCATTCTGCTGAGGTGTGTATGGAGTAGTCTTCTGCCTTGCTATACCACACTTCTTACAAAGTTCTTCGAATTCATTTCTGCAGAATTCTCCACCATTATCTGTCCTCAATACCTTTATTTTCTTCTCTGTCTGATTTTCTACCAGAGGCTTAAACTCTTTAAATTTATCAAATACCTCAGATTTATTTCTAAGAAAATAAATCCATGTGTTCCTTGAGAAATCACCTATGAATGAAACATAATACATAGATTTACCTAGTGATGGAACAGACACAGGTCCAAACACATCACTGTGTATCAACTCTAAGTTCCACTTTGCTCTTGTAGCACTAGATGGGAATCTTACTCGATTTTGTTTACCATATATGCAATGTTCACAGAAATCAAAATCCAGAGTGCTTTAGACATACCTTCAACCATACCTTTACCGTGTAGTATTCGAAGGCCCTTTTCTCCAATATACCCCAATCTTTGATGCCACAACATAGTCTTCTTTCCAAGGACAGTATTGGTCTTGTCTTCTTTATTTCTTTGCGCAGGGACAACAGAACTGTTACACCCATTAGTATAAGTGATTCCCAACAACTTGTACAGATTTCCACACCGAACTCCCCTCATCAACACCATTTCTCCTCGTACCATCTTGCAAGTTCCCTTTCCCAATACAGTATCCACTCCTGCATCATCCAACTTGCTTACAGATATTAGGCTCCTGGCTAGTTTTGGAATGTGCAGAACCCCAGGGAGAGTTCTAATCCTTCCATCTTTTAGCAACAACTTAAACCTTCCACGTCCCATGATTTTGGTTGTCGAGTCATCTCCTAGGAATACATCACCACCATCATATTTTCCATATTCACAGAACCACTCCCTGTGAGGATTCATATGATATGACGCACCTGAGTCGATTAACCATACACCACGATTTGCATGTGTACTTGTAGATGCCAAGTAAACATCACCTCCTTCATCAATGGAGGTTTTCACCTCTATGGAAGTGGTATTATCAGATCCCTTTGGTTTATCAACCTTCTTAGACTTGCAATCTTTCTTATAATGTCATGTTATACGAAACTTCCAGCATTTCCTCAAATATTTTCCTCGAGACTTAGATCTACCTGTAGATTTAGATCTCCCCCCCGAAAACTTACCAAGATTCCTGTCTTGGGTACAACCTCTTACAAATAAATCATTTGTGCTTTGACTATCCATGCTTTTCCGCCTTATCTCTTCAGATAACAAGGATGCAACTACATCCTCATACTTCAATGTAGATTGAGTGGTACTACCAATTGCTACAACCAAATTATCCCAAGAGTCTGGCAAAGAACATAACAAAGTAATACACTTGTCTTCTTTTGCAATCGTAATATTAACAGATACCAGTTGACTTACCAGAGTATTAAAGGAATTTAGATGTTCTATCACAGAATATCCATCTTCCATCCTAAGATGATACAACTTTCGAAGAAACAACTTGTTTACCAGGGACTTTGATTGATACAAATTCCCTAACTTATCCCATAGTTCCTTGGCTGTAGATTCTCCCGAGACATTCAACAACACCGAATCTGCCAAGCAGAGTTGAATAGTACTCCTTGCTCTTCTGTCCAACTTCTCCCAATCTTCCTTCAACATACCAGTAGGTGGTGTACTAGTAGTTTGTGTACTAGTAGGTTGTGTACCAGTAGACTGTGTGCCAGTAGACTGCGTACCAGTAGGCTGTGTACCAGGATCCACATCGATCCATTGTTCTTTGTTTACAAGAAGGTCCTCCATCTTGAGATTCCATAGCTCAAAGTTTTTACCGTTGAACTTCTCTATCTCGATTCTAGAAGAGCTTGCCATTCCTCTTTCTTCACTCGAATCACCACTGCAAAATCTCCCACTAAACCCAGATTTATCACAGACCCAAGATAAACTTGATCTATCAAGACCAAGCCAAACCCTCAACAACAAAGGCGTCCCTCTGAAGCCAAAAACGAGCTCTGATACCACATGTAAGTTTTAAACCTGTGAAGTAAAGCAATGCATACAGATTCTTAAGCAAAACATAAATTAATCAATGGCTCATACACATAGTACACAGACATTTACGTTGGAAACTCTTAACCGGGAGAAGACTGTTATCGCACGGTTTGTAGGAAAGGTCTAAGGAGCTTGAGTCAAGGTTTGAAACCGGCGTAACAGGAGCTTCCCCACCCACTGTCACCTCGATGGGGGGCTCTTTCTATTTAGGAGGGCTAGTCCAAGGGAGACGTCCCTAAGCAATCTGGGTTGATGAAGGGCTAAAGGGTAATGGACCAAGTCAAAGAAGTTCCCTTTCACAGATTGCTGCCCCAATGAGATAGTCAAGGAAAAAGATCCACTGAAGATGCACCTGTTTGCGAGATAAGACAAATAACAAGAATGTATGCTTGCAGTGGGTTAGTACTTCAAGATATAAATGACTATCTTTATCATATATATGAGCAAATGATCAAATGCTATTATTGACGAAGTCAATGATGGCTAAGCAAAGATTAATAACTTATATCACTTCTTCAACA
>ML828815.1:0-10683 GCA_009831015.1 Picea engelmannii
TTCATTGTTTTAAAACACCTAAACTAGAGACATGTATTTAGAAAAAAATAGAGCAAGAACTAGGAAAAGATAACATTGAGGTAGAGAATTCATCCCTATGTTTCAGTGAAAGAGTCAAGGTCTCATATCCTTTGGTTCAAAGGGAGTTCATGGTAGGTGTGGTAGAAAATGGTGTTATGTATGAAAACCATTGTGGAGGGGTAAGTATCCCATGTTAGTGTTCTTTTCCAATGTAGCCAATTATTGTTAGTTGTAATATTAAGTAGGCATCCTTATCTTCCCAGTTGTGATAGTTATCCCTTTGTTAACAATGGGCCTCTTCCATTGTTATATATAGTATAAATTCTCATGCATTTGACATAATAGATCTAAAAGGTCAATTGTATTCACTCTTATAGAAGGTTTTCTTTTGGTTTTGTCGTAGATTTTTGTTCCTGGGATATTTGTTAAAATATTTTTATAGTAGCAGAGATATCTCTACAAGCCCCTTCTCATTTTTTTTAATAGATATTTGTAGGTTGTGTGATCTCCAAGATCTAGATCAGATCAATAAGTCATTGTTTGTAGCTGCACATTTCTAGTTGTAAATTTGTTTTTTTTCTCATAATGGTTCGCATTCCACTAGCATTTGTGACTCCATTTTTGGACTATGCATTAATGGTGCCACGCATTGAGGTGTTGTTGCTAGTTTTTGAGACCTTTAGGATTTAGACAACTTCCTATTATCCATCTATGTGGTGCGAGGGTATTCAATGAATGTTCAAATGTGGAAGTGATCTGAAATGCATCTAGACTAAAGAGTGGATAAGACCGAGTACCTGCAACATAGATTGACAGTTAGAATGCATTATGTAAGACATGTAAACTTATGTAAAACAATGCAAGTTTACATAGAGTAAACCAAATAAGGAGGTAAGAGAAAAATTAAAGAAAAATAATTAAAAGATGACAAGGAAATAGATAGGAGAGAATGATAAGGAACACAAAGTGAAGATCCATGGTTGTTGGCCTTCTCTTACCCCCTAGATCTCCCTATTTCTTCACTCATGCTCATTCCCAAATGGATTTTGGCCAAGGAGGAGGAGAGTATTGTAAAAAGACTTGCAGAAAGAAGAATATTGAGCATCATTCCACTTGTTTTCCCAATTGGGTTCCAAGAAAAAAAAACTACATGTAATGTATTTTTCCTCTATATGATGTGGTTAATTCGTCATTGAGTTTTAATTTAGCTTGTTAGATAACTATAATGGCATCTTTGTATGTCCTTGAGTGGATGTGGAATTAATTGTTTCTTCTAATCTTTAGAACCATGTGTGAGAATCTATTGGTAATGGTGGCATAGCATGTTGTTGACAATAGACTATGCACTAATTTGTTTCTTTCAAAATTTTGCATACTTGCAACAACTAGAGGATGTAGGCCCATCTATTACCTCACAAAGATCAAGGGTTTTCATTAAGTTACTAAGTTAAGAATTATAATTTCTCTCCCTTCACATACTCTATCACCTTGGGAGTCTTTCTGAGTTAATTGGTATTTCCACAACCTATTCTCCATTGTCTTGAGAAGATTTCACCTCACCATGAGCATCCAATTTCTTTGATAAGCATCATTTTCTTATTGCAAAAAATTTCATGTGGGCATTCCCTATGATTGTTGGGTGTTCCCTTTGCTTGTTGGGTGCATTTAATCAATGTGGGGAGTTTTCTTCTGTTGTTGGATGTTCCACATGGAAATCTCTCATAGTCTGTGGATCCCACGATTTAAATGACTCTGCTAGACATCCCATGCTTGATTTTATTTGTTTTTAACTTGCTCGCGTCCTCACTCCACTGACTGGGTGCTCCATTTACATGATGGGTGCACCACCCACTATGTATTTTTTGTATACATTACACATGACAATAATAGTTGGGAACCCATCCATTACTCCCTTTGTTGCTAAATGTACCTTCACCAAAACTCTATTTAGAGGAGAGACCCCACACACCCTTAACTAGTGGAGAAGCCACCATACGTTTCATTTGTCAGTGATAAAAAAAAACTAACCCTAATTTCCACATGTATCCAATATAATGTATAAAATTTTCACACCATAAACTAGTCCCAGGGAACCAGGGGAATCCTATTTGTTGTTAGGGTGTTTCAATCTCGGTCTCGTGGGTTAATTAATACCTCCGATCATTTTTTTTTTATTGGCTCATGGTCAAGGTGTTTCATTGAGCACCCACTTGGATAGCTAGTGCATATTCCCTCTTGCTGACACGCCCCACTTTTTCTTTGGATTTTGTACCTTTCTCTAGAATTTTAGTATGGTTTAATTGATGCTAAAATGAAGAGACGAATAATGACTAGGTTGGGAATGGTTTTCTACACCACCTAGAACATTGATAAATGAAATATTAACATGCTTAGAGTATCATGGGATTGCTGCAAGATCTTTCCTTCATTAAGGAATTTTAATGGTTGCATGAGTTATCCGTTCACCTAGCTCATGTATAGATAAAAGAATTGTTTGGACTCTAGGGTTTTCTAATTGTCATTTCCATTGTTAGATATTGGATGTGGACGTGTGCAGGATACATTGAGAAAGGTATTTCTCAACAGGAGAAGAAGAAATTTCCTTTTGCAAGGAAGAGGAGTAAGGCTTGATGACCTTTAGAGGAGACAGAGAACCATTTGCAAATCTCAAAGACAAAATTGAGATAATGTTTAGAAATAAAATTTTGCATATGTATATGTGCTGGTAAAGAGAGTGGGCTATGAGCCCTTCAGTTACGGATCATATGGTATCAAATTAGTTGCATCCTTTACTGAGACATTGCTTCCAGAACTGTGAACAAAATATTGCAGACCTCAACAAACAAATTTACCTACTTAATGAGAACTATGACCTCAAAACGATAACTCTAACCCTTAAACCACATACTTTTGCATAAAAAACATGAAAATCAACCCCTGAATCACAAAGTGGTGCTATTAGTAGCACCATTTTTTCTAGCCCGGGTTAAAATTACAACATTTTTCAAGAACGGTCTTAAAAACTCATACACTTTTCCAGAAAAACTTAAAATCAACACCTAAATTAAAAAGTGGTGCTACCTAAAGAACTTTTTTTTTTCTAAGCGTTAAAATTATAGATCATTTGAAATATTATCCATAACAGTTGGTACCACTGCAACCAAAACATAAAAATCAACCACCAAATTGAAAAGTATTGCTACCAGTAAAACCCATTGTTTCCAAACTTAAAATTGTAACATTTTTAAACATAAGCCTTAAGAATTTCTACCATTGCAATAAATTCAATAGCACCCCCTTTTCAACGGGGGATTAAAACTACAACATTTTTTAAAGTGGTGTAAAACATCACCATTATTGTAAAAAATAGCATAAAAACAACCCTTAAATGTTTGCTTTTTAAGTGTTAGTGTGTCACTCTAAGCACAAAATAATACATAATTCCATGAAAATATCACCCCCTAATTTAAAAATTCAACATCACTTCAAAATATATTTTTAATTTTAACAAAAAATGTCAATAAAAATTACATTGAATGAAACATAAACTATTTCTTAAAAGTATTGTTACGCTGTCCATATTCAAAACATACGAGCTAAGAAATTTTGTTATATTCTCCATAGTCAAAACATATAATTCATAAAACATATAAATGATTCATAACTTCATGTAAGATCATATGTAAGTTAGAACGCTCATTTATAGTTACCATACAAACAACATGGATTTTGAAATACCATTAGAATCTACATTGTCTTTAGATGAATGATTGGATGAAGATGTAGATGATCCATAGTCTTATATATTAACAATGAATGCACCATTTGATTGAATATGTATTCCAAATGTTTCGGATGTCAAAATCCATTTAGGTCTATGACTAGGTTCAACAAATTCCCATCTTGCATTTATTTCTTATGGAAGCAACCTCTTGATAATATTTGTGGTCTTGGAGTGAAGAGTTCCTCTATTTGTCAAATTGAATTCATAAACGAGTATGTCAACATCCTCTAATTTTAAGAGGTCAATGCGACGATGAATTATATTTTGACCCCTTCTTTTTCTCTTTCTAATGACATGTTTCTCAACTACCATCTCTATCTTGTACACACCATTAAATGTGTGTGTACCTATTGCATACCTATGCACTTCAATTGCTATAACATATTCATTTTCTTTATCAATCTTTATAACCTTTGCAATCCATAATGGAATAACCATGTGGATCTTCAGTAGCTAAGTCTGTAATCATGCAACTCTCCTTAATATCATGTATTGAACCCCTGTAAATGTGTTCCATGGTTTCACATTGTGCATATGATCTTCTAGAACCAATATACATTTATATTTCCTCTACTTGTGAAAACTCAATAACACCTTCAGATTTTTATTGTTCAATAATGTTTCTTTCTTCGGATTCATTTGGCATATTTTGTGGCCAACTAAATGGATTCTTAAGACATTTATATTCATTTTTTGAGCTTGAAGTTATGTCCTTTTGACCATCGAAAAATACTCCCACCAAACAGAATCAACACCATCAAAGTACTCACATGTATCTTTAATGGAATTTTTTATTTCTTCCAAGCATTTAGAATAATCTACATCTCTATTGCACCTTTGTGCATTATGGATTTTAACAACTGATTGTAATAACAACAAATTTGATGCAAATATTGGACGATTTGGAATGAACTTCAAAAATGTTAAGCCTGATGAAGGCCCCCATTCCAGTAGTTGAAAACTTCTTGTCTCATATAAGTGTTTTCTCATAAACTATTTTGAAACAAAATTGATGTTGGAAGATAATGTCATTAATATGCTCAATACGCTTTTCTTGACCATGACATCCCTGAATAAATCTTCGCATGTCAGTTCAGTTTCTTCTAATATGTAAAAAATAGGCTCTAGAACGTATCATTTCTTAATACATTCAATCAATGATGGCAGGCTTCCAAGATTCTCCCTCTTCAATGTTACTGAAAAATGACTAAACATTTGATCAATATGGTCAGGAGTGTGTCCAATAATAAGGAAACCAAATTTTACCTTTTAAATGATTCTTAGTTCAACAAGCATTCTTAGATATCCAAACACAATTTGATTTTTGTTTTCATGACTAGCGTTGTCTAGTTGTAGATATAGAACTTGAGGAAGATTACCAGACCAGTGAGTGAGCACATGATGGATTATGGTGATGGTGATATTTTAATCATTATGAATATTTGGAGTTGTGAAGTAAACCATTGGACACATTTTCCCATTAAAAACCACACAACCAACCAAGTGAAACTGAATGAAATTCTCTTCATGTAAGTTTTTTGGTGTATGGAAAAAATGTGGCATAAGTGTTTTTTTTTCCATGCCATCAATTATATATATATATATATATATATATATGGAGCATCATAAGACTTATTTCTATGTTTGTACGTATTTTTCCTTTCACTTGATTGTTGATTTTGATGTTCTTGAAGTTCTTTGACTATGCAATATGCACATGACATAAAATGAAAATATTGACAATATGTTTCCATAGTTGATAACTATCCAATTTAAAAAACAAAATTGTAAATATATACCTCCTTCTACCCCTTCATATTTATCTCTTTTTTATTTAAGAGAAGCACATATAGTGAAAATCCCCATCCTTGACTTTATTTGTTGAATTGTTTCTTTCGTATTCTTGTAAAATATGTGTATGCAATAAAATTACCATTTCCTTCAACACCTTCTGCATATTCTTTGTATAAGTTGTAGATTTCTCTCGAGAAATTACATGGAATACCTATTGTAACTCTATATGACATACACTCTCCATGTTTGGAAAAGAAGTCACACATCCATGACAATGTTGTGTTTGTTAACGACCCACTCTCTAGTCCATGATGTACCTTTGAATAAAATGTAGGATATTTTTCCAATCTTCTTTGGATTTTTGATAGACGAAGATTTGATGATATTTTTTTATGCGAAAATCATCAAAAACCCTAAAGAATAGGAGATTTTTTTTCTATTTTTTTCTAAAGAAATTAGAGGTTTTAAAATATTTTTACATCTTTTTGGAAGAGTTTTAGAAATTTTTATAAGATTTTGAGGAGAAAGAATGAAAAAAAAAACGAAACTAATTTTAGTGTATTTGAGAGGTCAAAACAAAAATTAAATAATTAAAAAGAAAAGATTAACCTTTTATTTTTTTTTATTCTATTTTTTTATAAAAAGAAATTATAGTTTTATTGTTTCCAATGATTTTATAATAGTTCTTGTGTGGGAGTGTTTGGCTAGGCCAAGTAATTATTTGTTTTGGCTATGGGAAAAAATAAACCCCTTTTGAGACACTCATCAATCTTGTTATATTATATATGGATTTCAAGATTTGGATTGTAGCATTTCTATATAATCATGGAGAAATATAGAGAAAATTCAAAAGTGTTTATAATTTATAATTTTCTAATTAATATCATCTGTAACCTATCCAATCCTCATATAATTAGTTATTTCCTCATTAAGAGAATGACTAAAACTAGGTACCTAATGTACATGCACAAGATACTAGTAACATGAAAGAAAATATGCTACCTATTGCTTAATGGGGGTTGGCATAAAGATGTCAATTCTTGGCTAAATCATTTGAGAATGGAGAATGAGATCACTCTACATAACATTGATATACCATTAAAAATACTATTAAATCAAAATTCAATGAAATATCAATAGTTATGAAGAGTTTTTGTTAACTAGAAGGTAGGGATAAAATGTTATTTCTAACATAAAAACTCCCATATGACATGAGTTTTCATTAGAAAATGTTTTCAAGATGGTCTCACTAGATTAGGTCTCACTAGATGGTTTCAAGATGTGTTTTGTCAACCTAGTCCAAATATAAATGACTCTTGGCAATGAATATTTCTTTCTCTTGTTATGAAAGGAAGAACACAGAAAAATGCAAAACTTGGCGTGAATTACATAATCATGTTAATCATTGAGTTTTTGAATGAAATTTTTGTTTGAGGCCATAACTAAGGGAGCATATATCATAGCTTGGCCCGACTCACTAACCTAAGGAATCTTGATAGCTTGGCTAATGACCATTACAAATTACCTAAAATGAAATCAATCTATGAATAGATTGACTCATTATAGAAATACCAACATTAACAAAGTAATATATATTTTTTATTCATGGAAAATATCTTGAATCTTAGTGTTGATTCTTAGTGTAAATGTTTGCTAGCAAACACTTTGAACATAGTTTTTAAGGATTTTGTCACTTGTGATTACTTATTTTTAATAATATTTTTTTAAGACTCTTGTACACTACGAAATTGTGTTAAAAAATACGATGCACTCAAGAAATAATTGCTCCATATATAGATACTTGTTCTTGAACTACAATCATACAATATGACACTAGATTATTGTTTGTTAAGTACAATGCCATATTCACTCTATGCAATTCAATTCCATCTTACTCATGGTTGTTTATATTTGATAACAAAATGAATTCTACCTTTTTGCAAGATTACTTTTAGCTCTTTTCATTTTCATTTAAAGAGCAACAATGCCACAATACTAGTAAATTACACCAACACACAAAATTTTGTAAATATCAACATCCCTAAAAAAAACGTAAATATATTTCTATATACTACCATAGATCTCAAATGATGAATAAATCAAAGGGATATAGGAAAGTATGATAAGGTATCTACAAAACTAGTAAAAATAGAGCTTCAAATGGAACTTTATGCCTTACTAGTCAATGGATTGGATATGTTATTATGTGTTGAATGGTTAATGTATCTATGTGCTTGTGTCAAAAATATTCAAAATAGATTCTTGAAATTTATATGGAAAGGTGAAACTTATAAACTGTATGGATTTTAAACATTAACTAACAAAATAATTACTTCACAATGAAATAAAAATAGTAGAACAATGACCAAACTATCATGGTTTTCCTCTAGAGAGAAAGAGCGGGGAGTGGACGGAGTTGGGGGTATACAGAGAGAGAGAGAGAGACAAATAGATTCTCTCTTGGTTACCAACAGATTTCCACTAGGTTAACAATTGAGTACTTTTGGTAGGTTACCAACCAAAATTTTGGTTAGAGGTTACACACACAAATATGTGCTAGAATGAGGTTGTTGTTACCTTTCCATCCCCAATAAAAAATTAAATCATGAAGAGTCCTAATAAATAGTCTTCTCATGAAAAGAAAACATGTCAAAGCAGATTGGTCCTAGGTGGGGTAGATAGGAAATTGTCCTCTCTGACACTTGAGCTAGACCCAATTAACATATCCAATTAAAATTCACAACTTATTACTTGACTCACCCTTTGAATTGTATTTTGAGAAGTCATTTATTTTGTAAAACAATTTTCATTATCAATTACTAATCTTTATTGAAATATATCTTTGTAAATTTTGATATAAAAGTATATTTTCTCCACAAGTGCATGAGGGAAACACAAATATGTGGATATCAATCATGATATTAAAGGAATTTGAGTACACAAATTAAACATTTCCTAAGAATCATAAGGTATCGTGTAAGAAGTAAAATATTCAATTAGGTCAGAGTGCGACTAAGTACTAAGTTTTGTTGGGAAGTTCCACTAGGAGAGAACCGACCTAATATGGAAGTGATAGATTTACTGAACCATGCATAATTGACTTGAAGATCACATTGATGGACAATTAATGAAAATAATGGATGCATGTTTCTAGAACATGTCAACAAAAACCTAAAAGGTTCTAAGAATGTTTATTGGTCAATTGGTCAATTATTCGTGTAGTATGGTCTATGAGTAGTTGAATGATTGAGGACTAAGTTGATCGAGTTCTTGGTAGAATAACACTCAACGTTACCATGGAATAGATCAATCCTAATGGTTTCTTTGTGGGTGCATATATTAACCTCAATGAATTGACAAAATGTACAAGGGATTACAAGATCAAAAGCAACATGTGTATGGTGCATCGACAATAACTATTGAACCAATTCCATGTAGAAGTTGAATTGATTGTTCAAGCGGCATGTAAAGAAGAGGAACAATTGTAACTATCCCTTAGAGATGGGCCATAAGAATATGAATTGCTAGAGATTGAGAGAGGGAGGTAGAAGTATGAAGATTACAATTGAGAAAGGATGCAATTATAGGTGATTTGAGTGTTGGGATGGTATGTGACATGGGACATTTAAACATTTAAATGTGTGAGCTCTATAAGACATTCATTTGGAATCCTCATGGAATTTATTAGTTGCAATCGTAAAGTATTATAATTGATATATGACAATACAATGCAGCATAGGTCATTCTAAATACATAACTATGAAATACTTTATGGTCACCTAAAGTTACATAAAGGGACCTAATTGTGTACTATAAACTAAGGGATTTCTACATTGAGTGGATAACTACCCAAAAATAACTCAATAGCATATGCATATTAAAAGTTCCCTATGGTTGGATCCACTAAAAAAATGTATAAGAACATTTTTTTAAGATCCCTTAAAAATTCTCTATGGTTGGATCCAGAAAGATCACATATAATGCAATGCATTAGAATCCCCAAAACAAAGATTTTATATTCATAACCTCACGTACCCACTAATAACATAAGAAATCTTTAGTAAGTGGTGCACAACAACTTGCTATGCCTTTAATCTTGGCACATAAGAAATCTTGCTTTACTAAGTGGTGTACTCTTGTCTGATCACAGATTGGATAATGTTATATTATAAAACATATGAACTGTGCAAATGTTATATTATATAGTTTGATCACTTGAGAGATTTAAGGACAAATTGTTGGATAGTTGTGGATATGGTTGAACTAAATACATAACTATGAAATACTTTATGGTCACCTAAAGTTACATAAAGGGACCTAATTGTACTATAAACTAAGGGATTTATACATTGAGTGGATAACTACCCAAAATTAACTCAATAGCATGTGCATATTCTTTGAACATGGTTCAATACATTAAGAAAACATATATACATTCCTTATAACATTTATTTAAGAATCATTAAAAGTTCCCTATGGTTGGATCCACTAAAAAAATGTATTAGAACATTTCTTTAAGATCCCTTAAAAATTCCCTATGGTTGGATCCACAAAGATCACATATAATGCAATGCATTAGAATCCCCAAAACAAAGAGTTTATATTCATAACCTCACGCACCCACTAATAACATGAGAAATCTTTAGTAAGTGGTGCACAACAATTTGTTATGCCTTTAATCTTGGCACACAAGAAATCTTTCTTTACTAAGTGGTGCACTCTTATCTGATCACAGATTGGATAATGTTATATTATGTAACATATGAACTGTGCAGATGTTATATTATATATAGTTGGATCACTTGAGAGATTTAAGGACAAATTGTTGGATAGTTGTGGATATCGTTGAACTAAATACATAATTGTGAAATACTTTATGGTCACCTAAAGTTACCTAAAGGGACCTAATTGTACTATAAACTAAGGGATTTCTACATTGAGTGGATAACTACCCAAAATTAACTCAATAGCATGTGCATATTATTTGAACATGGTTCAATCCACTAAGACAACATATATATATTCCTTATAACATTTCTTTAAGAATCATTAAAAGTTCCCTATGGTTGGACCCACTAAAAAAA
>ML828815.1:14337-34804 GCA_009831015.1 Picea engelmannii
CCTTCATTTGGGGACAAGTTTGGTATGAGGGGAAAGCACTTCATTTGTGGTTGTCGCTACCTTCCATTTGGGGACTTGTTAATGCTGTTAGGAGGGTCAAAACAAAAGGGTGACACCTACAGGCCCATCTCTTGCTTTGGGGGTGTTGTTGTTTATGATTTTTTTGGCCTATATTACTACTTACAGAGATGGTATCTCCTGCTGATAATTGTTTCACACTACAGTCATCTATAGGCTGACTTATTTGGAGTAGTTTTGCAGAGACAACATATACAAAGAATAGATATCAGGTTCCTCTTCTAGTATTTTGTATTTTTCTGTGATTTCAATGTATTGTTGCCACCAAATATTTAATACAATAAAGAAGTGGGGTTATTTTGTTGTTTTTTATATTCCTGTAGAAGAGTTTGTGTTTACTATGTGAGTAGAATGTTTTGAATACAAAATGATTGTCTTAATATCTAAACCAAGAACTAAAACAAAATGTATCAAAAAATTTAGTAAGGTACATTACATCCAACCATACATCCTCCAGAGTATTGTAGTACCACTTTTGCTTCTATCGTCCATTCTACTCTCCAAATATGGCCCTATCCATGTACAGGTACAGGGCCAAATTTCAAGGTAATGTTTTCTATTACCATTAGTTTATAAGAAACATGTATAAGGTGTGATATGTAATAGATCAAGCATTTAGTGTCTATGTAAGCTAGGTTAACTATTAACTATGTATTGTCTATGTAAGAGTGATTTTGAAAATGTATCATAAAAAATAGATGTAGTCCAATAATAACAACTTAATATTTAAAAATACACAATTAAGGAAAACATAACAATGGTATTACATAATCACTACTTTCTAAATCCAAATGTATTGACATAATTTTGTCAACGTTATACTATTTTCTAAATCCAAATGTATCACTAGTTTCTTTCCTAATTTTGTCAAGGTATATGGTAAATTGACAGGGCCATATTCGGCACTGTCCATGTACAGGTCCAGACCCGAATTTGGCCATGTACCTGTACATGGACAGGGCTGAATATGGCTCTGTCCATGTATAGGTACAGGCCCGAATTCGGGCCTGTACCTGTACAAGGACAGGGTCGAATATGGTCCTGTCAACAATCTAAAAAAACATATTTAATTCCTAAACTATATTTAATTTCTAAACAATCTAAAAATCTAAACTATAATTATGTTATAAATTTTAGTTCTATTTTAGTAAATCAATCTAATCTAACCATACATTAATGACGCCCACTGCCCCAACTTCCACAATTTCGTCGCTGCTCCAACGTCCACCGCACGTCCGCCCGCAACAAACGCCAAGCAACACAAGAAGCTCTCCGCACTCACAACAAACACTCTCCGAACAACACATCAAACACTCTCTGAACTCACAAACACTCTCCGAACAACACAACAACAAACACTCTTCGAACTCGCAAAAACTATGACAGGAGCGATGTGCGGGTAATATATAAACATTTATTTAGCCGAAATAATGTTTCGGCCGGAAAAACTTTTCTGCCGAAAGATAGTTCGGCCGAAACATTATTTCGGTCGAAATATATTTCGGCCGAAAAGATGTTACCGGATGAAAAAATATCCATCCGGCTAAAATTGGACACGGAAATCGAAGGCACCGTCAGGGTGCCATTCGATTTGACGTTCAAAGGTTCGGCTGAAAGAGTTTTCGGCCGAAAAATAGTACTTTCGACCGAATTTTTTTTTTATTTCGGCCGAAAAAATGATTTTCAAAATGTTGGAGACCCAATTGTCATGAAAGTGTAACCCACCTTCATGATTCCACCCCTTTGTCTTTTTCCTATGGGGCCAGCTTTACTTCTGGAGCATTATATTTCTTCTTTATTATTATTCTCTAGAGCTGACTTCTCTTCTGGGATATTCTAATTTCTTCTGAGATTTCTTTGATTTGTTCAATGGTTATTATTTGACTTCTTCACATCTTTATCTCTAAGAAAAGTCGTCATGGAGGTGAATACCTCCGACTGCTAGCAAAAACATCAACATAAATTGCATATTTATTTAAGAGCTTTTTAAAATTTATTTATATATATTATGAAAATAGGTTAAAAAATGAATAATGATAATTTAGGTAGTAATTAAAGTTGGACATTTTTTATTTTGAAATTTTGTAATTCTTATGAAAAAATAATTTCCTATTTGTCTCATGCAACAAATATAGTTTGAAGATGTCACTTGTAACAACGCTATATTTTTCCATCAAAACTCCAATATCTTTCTCCATCAAAATCCCAATAAGTAGTTGTGTCGATAACTATGTATTTTTGGTGCACTGTGATGGACCATAACTTGAATTTCCATCTTGGTTTTGTCTTTGATATAATGGCATTAAATATTATTAAAGTGAGACATGCATCAATAATTTATTAATTTTTTGGCTCATTTGATATTTGTTATCAAAATTTCTTTTGGAATGAAATGTTTAAATTTTAGTTGAAATACAAGTTCAAATTAAAGTTTATCACTTTTTTATTTAGTAAGAAGCTACATATAATAATAATAATAATAATAATAATCTATTTTTAAGGTCACGATCAAGTTTGTGGGACAAGGGATTCTCCTCCGCCCTCTGGATTTGAACCTTTAACCTCTTAAGAAGAAACACATATTCTTAACCATTAAGCCCACTCAAACTATATGACATGAAAATGATTTTTTTTACAAAATATACTAAATTTATATAAAACTTATTCAATAGAAATGAATACACTTAAAAAATTAACTATATATAAATATAAGTTGTAGTAATAAACAAATATGAAATTTAATTAAACTTTTACCTTTAAACTATATAGAATTGTTATCTTAAAACTTTCTCAAGAGACAGGTAGGTATAAAACCTCAACAACAAATTATAAAATGGAAATAACTCCTAAAACCTCTCTAATCACCTCACCAACTTAACTTTAAGAAACATCTAAAAATCAATAGAGAAATATTATCATCTATATAAAATATATTATTGATGATGATTGTTAATGTTGATTGAGTTTAAAATTTCTCTATCCATATTTCAAAATTCTTTAGATTTCCTTATAAAGTTATTTAAAATTTTGGAAAAATCATAAATAAAAAAAAATAAAAATATATATATATATATATATATATATATATATATATATATATTATTTTAATAAATTAAAAAATACTATAATTTAATTTAATAAAAAAATTATTTACTTTTCAATTTAAGAGATACTATAATTTAATTTAAGATCAAATTTATTTACTTTTGAATCTAAAATTATTACGAATGATGATTCACTGATTCCTGGTCATGCTGTGGGCAAAGATTACATTTATAAGGCTAATACTTGTTACCACTCGGACTGGCCCTCATTTCATGCTATTCACAAAGTTATGCCCATTGGGACGTGAAAAACGTCCCTGGAAATCAGATTAATCTGCCGAGAAATTTTGCTGTGAGTGACATTGAAAACCCAAGAAACATTACAAACATAAATGCAATGAAATACAAACGCTTCACGTGGTGAAATCTTTCATACATCCTTGAAGATCTGTTCTAACAGTCCAACTCAATGTTCCTGACTATCATTCGATGCATACTTTTAAGGAACATCTGGCAGAGTAACTTGTCTAAGTTGTTGTTAGAAGATCCTCTCTCCTGGACTGCTAGCTTGCCAGTTTCCTTGAGTTTTCCGATCCTTCTTCTCATTTTGACTCCTTCCTCTCCTTTTACCAAATCAGTCACCAACATTGACAAATTCTTCTCTCTTTACCGTCGTCTTCACCTGCATTCCTATTCCCCACTCTTCACAAACGAATTTCGCATTTGTTTGCTGCTGGGAAAAGAAGGGCCAGCATATCATCGGCACTCCTGCGCTTTTGCTTTCCAACGTGGAGTTCCATCGACTGTGAGTTAGAAATCCCCCCACGGAAGGGTGTGAGAGTACTCTAATCTGGGGCGCCCACTCCACTAGCAGACCTCTATCCTTGGTTTCCTCCATGAATTCTTTGGTTAATACGGCAGATTCGCCATGAACTATATCTGCCCTGACAACCCACAAAAGGATTGGTTGCTGGAGGCCAATCTCCATTCAAATTCCAGGAGTTGTTCATTAGACAATACTGCCAGGCTTCCCATACATGACAGAGCAAACCATTTATAGAATAGTTAGACAACATCTTTATCAATTATCTACATCCATTACAACATTATCGTTATTAAATATTAATAGATATTCAAAAACTCAAATACTATTAAGTGGGTTTAATGGTTAACACGTGTTTCCTCCTACGAGATCATAAGTTCAAATAGACAAGAGACTCAAGAAGATTCTTTGTCCCACAAACAAAGAGGTCTTATACACCAATTTGGTGTTTGGCTTAACTGTGACATTAGTACCCAATCTAAGTCATTATTATCTAATTGTTTTCACAATGTTTGAGCTTGGGATAGTGGAAACATTAGACTTGAATGACTCATGAAAACCCATCTACAATATATAAAAACTAAGATAACAAAAAAAAAATGAAAACTTAAAATACTCTAGAAGAAGAACCATATTGGTTTGCAATATCCCGAGTCTTTGATAAAATCCCATTAGTCACTAAAGGTCACGGGAGGAACGTCCAGAAGATTCCGGAGCTTCTCCAAGTTGAAGTGAATATGAGCGTTATTTTTCATGGAGTAATTCAGAGACTCCATCAACTTGTTGAAGTGAATATGAGCGTTATTTTTCATGGAGTAGTTCAAAGATAAACATTGAAAAATGTAAGAAATTTAATGGCCAAAATTTTGAGTTACTAACGTTTAAGATAAACGACTTTCTTGTGAAGACATATTAGTAGGTTGGTGTGATAAGAAAACAACTTGGATATGAAGAAATAAGATTCAGTGGAATAGATGGATATGATGGAAAAAGTAAGATCTAACTTTTCCTTTCAGATTCAGTGTATTTGATTGACTTGAGACAAGCTAGCTCTAAAAAGTTTATGGCATATGGAATAAGTCAAGGACTATGTATCATTTAAATCAGTTAAACTCCAGATGGGGTTCCAATGCGGGCCAAATGTCACCAGCAGAGGACGCAAGGCGACCAACATGGTGATGGCCATGTGACCAAAGTGTGTCACACCCTATTGCCACCCTCATGCATTTAAACCAGACTTGCACTAGCCAAGGCGCCATTACTCTCAGTGCCCCTTGCCTAAGCTTTTTGTCCTGTTGATGGCTTAAAGCCATGAACCAGACTTTACTCAAATCGTGTGCACTTGCCTCTTTCAGCATTCTGGGCACCATGATTTCCACCAGGTGCATTCACAAGCATTCTCTTCCACGGTCGAGACCTCCTGCGATTTTCATTCCTCCCAACTGCTCCTACGCTACATGTGCTTCCTTTCGGTGCTTGCAAATCCCCTCAGTGTCTCAAGCATACCAAGACAAAGGAGGAAATCCATGTGCGGCTCGACCTGGCAGCCCAGCCAACCACGCATGGTTCTTCGACCCCAACCTACACCATCTCCTAGCTCGTCACCTTCTTCACCTTCTTCACCCTCTTCTCAGTCCCAGTCTAGTCAAAGCCTTAGCAACCTCCTGCCCCTTTCCTCACCCTTCGCAAGCCGGCTAGAGTGGTTCACCATATCGGGAAATTCCTTGGGTTTCAACCTAGGACCCTTATCTGATTTGGCTTCCTCTTCTCAGTCCCAGTCTGGTCAAAGCCTTAGCAACCTCCTGCCCCTTTCCTCACCCTTCGCAAGCCAGCTAGAGTGGTTCACCATATCGGGAAATTCCTTGGGTTTCAACCCAGGACCCTTATCCGATTTGGCTTCCACCTCGTTGCTACTTCCTGCAGTCCCACCCAACTCATCGACGAGTGCACCAGTCCATCCAGGGACCACAACCAACCAGCCTTACCGTGGACTACAACCAGACAGCCTTAGACCTCAACCAGAGCCTCACTCCTCTACAGACTCAGTACCAGGCTCACAGTTGCAAGACAGCCTTGCAATTTTGCTAGGTTCGGTCTTTGAATTACGACAAGGCCTGGACGACCTGTAGTTACGGATGTAGATCCTGGACGGGAAGACATCAACGCTCTTGCAATTGCTCTCAACTCTGCAGGGGGCATACCACTCAACAACAGGAGACGACGACGCCACAGGGGGTGGATACGAAGACGACACAGGGGTTGGAGGCAAAGATGACACAGGGGTTGGACGTGATGATGACACAGGTGTTGCCATGCACGAGCCCATGGAGGAGGGAGGGACACTGGTCGAGGAGGAAGCAACACCAACCGTGGACCCAATGACCAACGCCACCTCCCTGGACGCGTGGCCATGCTACAAGCCCACCACATGACCTACACAAGTGTCTTCATCCTTGTTTAGCAGGGTGTCTGAATTTCCTTTTGCCTCATAGGGTCTTTGGTCATATTTTGTTTGTAGTTTTTATGTCAGGGTTAGTTGACAGGCCGATTCAGACTCCCACAGGGGTCTGGAATTTTTATGTTTAAGTCTATGTAAATTTTAAGACTAGCACCTTAAGACAATGGGATTTATTTTGATTGGCTGGCTGAACTGGTTTCCCTCTGGGGCAATTTAGTTCTTACAATCCGAGATACTGTAATTTATGCGTTTTGAAGGCTTTTTATACAAATCTTATTTACAAAAAAAATTAAAAAACAGTTAAAGTCCCTTCTAAATAAATTATTCCTTCGAAAGACAGTATACCTTTCGGGATGAATGATGGCGAGGTCAAAGCGTATCAGTGTCTTTGACACTGGTAAGCCAATGAGTTTATGATTTTATTAAAATGTCTACAAGTATCACTGTGTCATGTTCTTTTTCAGATTTATGAAATAATTTATTTGTCGTCATATTAGTGCATTTAACTTTAAGATGTAGTTTCATTCCTATTATTCTTTGTAAGGCAAAAATTCATAAATGGTTTTACAAAAGATGTCTTAATTTTAAGAGGTCGTTCCAAAGACAAAAGCAAAGATAAGCCAAGAGACAGAGAATGAAAGTATAAAGATAGATCTAAATTTCAAGGAAAGTTTATAAGAAAACACTCGAAATGTAGTAACGTTGGAAATTTCAATAAAGATGAAAACACTCAAACTCGAAGTGCAGTAACGTTGGAAATTTCAAGAAAGATGTATACAAATATTCGCATAATTTTATGAATTTAACCTCACAGAGAATACAAACAAAACCATCCATATTCTAATCCTAATTTGTGCGAGTGCGCGTGAGGCTGAGTGTATGTTGTGTTGTTCAATTTAAGTGAAAAATTACGAGGGTGGGGAAAGCAATTTCAACCCTTAGCATTACTTTTTTATTGTGATGAATAGTGAGGGTGGGATATTGTGATGATTAGTGAGAGTGGGAGAGAGGGTAACTATTGGGTGGGATGTTGTTTTGTTTATTTTTATTTTTACATTTGAATTTGGACAAAATTATTGTATTTTTCACTTTCATCTAGTTATAAAGTTGTGTGGTGTGTATTTTATTATTATCATTATTATTATTATTATTATTAGCATGTAGAAAGGTTGTGGATTTTAGATGGTTTTTGATTTATATATTGTATTAATAACTACTTTGTTAATACAATGAGAAATTGGTGAGTTTGTTGGTTTTTTTAGTCATGGGTTTCAAGGATAACTCTTTTGTGTGGCGTGAATGTGTTTCATTGTTTACTTTCTGCTTTTTTTAAGAATCTGTTAGTATTTTTTTTTCTTACATAGCATTTTTAATCACTTTTTTTCGCATTTAGTATCAAATTGAGGTTATCAGGGATGCCATTATTGCTAGGGTTTAACTTGATTTGTGAAGAGCAAGGGAATCTTGGTTTTGTGACAAATCTTATCTTGAGTGGGAGCTCTTCACTAGTGATTCTTCTAGATGAAAGAAAATGTGGAGCACTTTAGGGAGAGACATAGAAAAATTTAATGGACAAAACTTTGAGTTATGGAAGCCTAAGATAGAACATCTTCTCATGGACATAGATTAGCATGTTGTGGTGTTACGAAAAAGCCTACATGTATGAAGAAAGAAGACATGGAGAAGATGGATATGATGCAGAAAACTACAATTTAACTTTGCTTTTAAGATTTAGTGTTGTTAACTATCTTGGTGATCCAAGAGGATCCAAGGGATGTTCACAGGTGGTCCAGATTGATCTAAGACCATTCAGGGAAGGTCCAGAGATCTAGAAACACTTACAGAGGTCCAAAAGGATCTTATAACATTTGCAGGTGATCTTGAGATATCCAAAATGTCGATAGAGGTCCCAAGGGATCCAGATATGCTCAAAATTTAAGTCTCCTAAAATCTCTCAAACATGATATCATTGTGTAGTGCCCTTCATCACCTTTCCAACTACGCAAAGGGTTCATCAAATGAAGCTCATATGAAAATGTTATAAGCAGTCAAAGTTCAGGTCAAACTTGGGCAAAATTCAAAGGTCAAAGTCAACTGATGACACCAACATGTGATGTGGAAGCACCATAGGCTACCACATGTCACACGGATTTGGTGTTTTGGCATACATGTGGGCCAATAACAAAATGCACCAACATGTGATGTGGAAGCACCATAGGCTACCACGTGTCACACGGATTTGGTGTTTTGGCATACATGTGGGCCAATAACAAAATTCCACGTGTCATTCATATGGATGACGTGGTAGTATGATGTGGAAAGTCCAATCAACATGTGACGTGTGCAAACATGTGACAAGTGACAAAGGTGACACATGTCACCACTTAAAGGGTGACACGTGGCACGATCCTAGGTGCACAGGTGGCACCATTCATCGTTTGATAAGTGGGTCAATAACAAAATGCCACATGTCATCCATATGGATGACATGGCAGTATGATGTGGCAAGTCCAATCGACATGTGACATGTGCAAACATGTGACAAGTGACAAAGGTGACACATGTCACCACTTAAAGGGTGACACATGGCATGATCCTAGGTGCACATGTGGCACCATTCATCGT
This sequence comes from Picea engelmannii, assembly GCA_009831015.1. Classification (NCBI taxonomy): domain Eukaryota; kingdom Viridiplantae; phylum Streptophyta; class Pinopsida; order Pinales; family Pinaceae; genus Picea; species Picea engelmannii. Next base: position 23,366 of record ML828815.1, read on the forward strand.
TTGATAAGTGGCACCATTTGTTGGTTGGTAAGTGGAAAGGAGCAACCAATGAGAGGCTTCCATGTGGCATCCTCCCATTGGCCACTAATGGTTGAGTTCATCTAGAATTTTTTTAGCACCCAGAGGAATCGAACCCGGACATATCGCATAACAACCAATAGACTTACCATTATACCCACGCATGTGACTTAACTATCACATGACATCTACCTTTCATATGGTTGATTAATAATTGTTACCGATGGAAAAATGGCCAAGGGCTTAGCCCTCGAATCAAGTTTTCATTAAATGTCCAGGGAATGATGCCATATATTCACACAGGGCCAAACCATATGCCAACATAAAAAATAGGTCCTTGGGAATAGAACCAATGACCTCCAATGGATATGCCAACAATGTTTCCAACAGACCACAGACGTTTCATGTGACCACTTGCCATCGCCATAGTGTGTTAATGCATGGTTTTATAAAACTTTGCATGAGGCATGGACTTGTAATAAACCCACTTGTGAACATATTTTATGTTTTGGTTATGATGCTTATCTGTATATTCAAAAGGAAAAAAAATAGTAAGGTAGACAATAATGTGGAGAAGTGTATTTCTATTTGGTATAAGGATGGTTTAAAAGGATACAAACTTTGGAACTTAAATAACTAAAGAAGAATATCTACAGACATGATGCAATATTTAGAGAGGTTAAAAATCTTCCTAAGAAGGAAGAACAACTAAGAGAGGAAGAACTAGAAAGGATGTAGTGATAGATGAAAGATGGATATTTTTACTCAATATAGGGTGATGAATTAGATAAGGAATATCCCCATATCCCAACCTTAAAGAGATTGATTTAAAAAGAATGAAAACAAAAAGATATAGTCTACCTGATTTTCATTTGGTTTTATTTTATTTGCTACTAATTATGATCCTAGAAATATTACAGAGGTATTTGATACAAAGGAAAGTAAATTATAGATGAAGGCCATGGTTGAAGAAATGACGGCCTTGGAAAATAATGCAACATGGCATTTGGTAAACTTGTTTGTTGGAAGAAAACAAGTTGGTATCAAATGGGTGTTTAGGAAGAAGTTCAATGTTGAAGGCAAAGTGGACAAGTACAAATCTTGTTCAGTAGCAAAGGGATATTCACAAGTGGAGCGAATTGACTTAATTTGGAGGGATATTTTCTCTTTTTGGTAAGTTAACTTCCATCATATTTATTTTGTCTTTTGTTGTTGATTTTGATATGAAGTAGAACAAATGGATGTGAAGATGACAATCCTACAAGGGGATCTAGAAGAAGAAATGTATGTGTTGCATCTAGAAGGTTTCATAGTAAAAGGAAAGGATGACTTGGTTTGTAGGTTGAAGAAATCCCTCTATAGATTGAATTAGTAATTAAGGACATGGTATCAAAAGTTTCATAATTATGTCTTGTGACTTATATTTTCACAAAGCGATGTTGATCATTATCTGTATACCAAACATGTTGGTGACCACTATGTTATCATGGTGTTGTATCTTGATGATATGTTAATAATTGAAAACAACATGAAAATCATCAAGGATGTGAAGTCTTACTGTCATCTCAATTTGATATGAAGGATCCTGGCGCTACAAAAACAAAAATTGAATGGAAAGTAAAAGGGATAATCTAAACAAGAAACTATGTTAGAATTAAAAAAAACATGTTGAGACAATATTGTAGAGGTTTATAGTGAAGGAATGTAAGCGTATTTCTATGCTTATTCATGTTGGCTTGAAGTATCTACAGAACAATGTCCCAAGACACGAGGGGATTTTGAGGAAATGTCTCAAGTTCCTTATACAAGTGTTGTTGTATGTTTAGTGTGCCATGGTTATATTCAACCAGACATTTTGAATGCAATGGTATATTTAATAAAATAGATGTCAAATACAGGAAGGAACATTAGAATATGGTAAAGAGGATATTTAGATATTTGTGTATAACTTCAAGTTATGCAATTTAATACTAAGGAGTACCTAGAACAAATAGAGCAATTGATGTACATGATTTTGTTGTTATAGATTGGGTAGGAGATCTTGTTTGTCAAACACCTATAGGTGTTTATGTGTTTAACTTGTTCGATGGAAAAATTAGATGGATGCAAAATACAGAGGTTGTAGTTGCACTCTCAACCATATAAATTGAGTACATGGTATCCTCTCATGCAAGTAAGGAATCTATGGTTATAGAGATTATGTTCAGATGTTGGATTTGTACTAGAAGTTGCATGGATACAGTGTGATTGTCAAATTGCAATATGTATTGAAAATAACCTTACTTATCATTCTTATACAAAGTATATTGAAGTGCAACATCATTTTTTTAGAAGACATAGTTGAAGGAAACAAGGTTTACTGGAGAAGATTTATATCTTGAAGAATGTTGTAGACTCATTGATAAAGTTCTTAAATAATAAGACGTTTCCTTGGTGCAAGGAAATGATAGACATAGCTACCCCAAACTGTTAATTTTACGTATGCTTGGGCCTCTTATACAAAGTATTGAATAAGTGAGAGAATGTTGGATATGCCACTATATTCATTGTATGTAGAAAGAATATGCATCCTAATATGCATTCTTTTGGTGGTTTTTAGCCCATTGTAATCTAATATTGTTTGAATGAAGTTGTGGAATACCTATATATTGTATTTTGAAATGCTTTGTAATTATAATGAGAAAGAGATAAATCATTGAGTTTGTTGGTTTTTTCCAGTTACAAGTTTCCAGAGTAAATCTCTTATGTATGTGTGCCATTGTTTACTTTCTATATTTTCTTGAGGATCTATTATCATTTTTTCTCTAGCATAGACTTATCATTCTCCATTTACTACAAAATATGATGAGGGTGAAGTTGGGAGGGTGAATAAAGAGGGTGGTAGGTGAATGATGTTTTGAAAAATATCACCTCCCACCAAAATATTAATAATGAGAGTGAGGACATGAATTGGTGCAAAACAATTTACATCTCCATCCCAAATTCACCTCCCACCCAAATCATCATAATGAGAGTGGGGACATGAAGTGGTGCAAAAAAAATTCCATCTCCATCCAAATCTCCAATTGCATGATCATGAATCATGGGGACAAGTTTTGAGGTTGTACACAAATACTTCACACCCCATCCAACATCGCCCCTTTCCCATCCTCACCTCATGCTCATCAATCATGTGAGAGGGGGGTGAATTTATTTTTCAACTTTATCCCCAATTATCTAGGTGGATATTGGTGGCCACACACCTATTCCAAATACCAACTATCTCATCTTAACAGTTTTCAATTCAACACGTTTCTTTGTTATGGGGAAATTTCTTTCTAATTGTGGGTTATGCATTTCAGGGGCTGTCCTGAAGCCCTACACAACATCCAGGTGGATAATGGTGTCTGCCCACCTATTCCAACTAGCTTATTTTGGAAGTTTTCATGTAAGTACATCTTTTTGTACTTCCAGGGCCATTTTGGGGCCCTAAACAATGTTTTCTTGGATTTCCACAGTCAAACTATAGAAAATTCAGAGTTTAACGACATAATGTGTATTTATAGAAAATACCTTTCCAACGAGATATCACATGCCTAAAATGGAGATCGTATGCAAATGTTACGACCCCAGGAAATTGATCTACTAACTTACCCTAAGGGGGGCCACATGAATGTTGGTGCTTCATCTCCTAGGGTTAGGATTTTTTATGTCTAGTGTTTTGGAATTCATGTTTATTATAAAAAAGGCCTTCAAAGACTCATTGTACTCATCTTATTGCGAATGATCGTAGTCGTCACATCTCTTCTCAGAGATAAAACTACCACTACTCTAGTGAGTCTTGCACTTTGTATTTTTACAGTCTCTGTACATTTCTTTCATTAATAGAAATTATGTATTGTTGTATTTATTTCTTTCTGGAAATATTTATGTGTATTTCATTGTAATATCTCTGCTTTCATTTTGTCCTAAAATAAACCGGATCAGTTGTTTCAGAGTAGGTTTCTCTTGATCGTTTTTCAGTGCATGTCCCCGACGACGTCCAAGTATAGCAAGTTGAGTCTCAAGCTTGTCTCTCTTGAGGACAATCACTCTCACACGCCCAAGAAACCCTCCATGGTGGAAGAAAAGAAAAATGGAGGAGATGAATATTATATTAAATTGTTGCTTGAGCAAGCTCTCACGCGACAAAAGGAGGAAATGATGGAGAAAGTTTCCCACATCCTTCAACACCTTCCAACAGAAACATGCACATCTTCATCAAACGATCAATTTGGAGGAACTTCTTCCTTCAAGGTACAAGTTAATTTTCATATTCCCGTATTTGAGGGTCAGATAGATGTGAATGCCTTAGAAAAATGGTTAAATCTACTAGAAGGTTATTTCTATGTTCACAATTTTTGCAACATGGAAAAGATCACCTTCGCACTCCTCGAGTCTCTCCCCCATGTCAAACATTGGTGGAAAACTTACAGGGAGAAAATTTCCACAAAGGATTCTGGAATATATGGGGTCGATCCCACTTGGGATTTTTTGTGTGGATGCGGTCAAGGAACAATATTACCCTGTTGATAGTTATGAATACCAGTACATGAGATGGACCACATTGCTGCAAGAGAAGAGCCAAACTATGTCAGAGTTCACAAATAATGTCCATACCTTACACACCAAGATGGGTATCAAATACTCTGACAAGAATCTGGTTCTGAAATATCGTGGGGCTCTGCATAGGTACATCCAAACCAAAATGGATTTCCTAAACATCTCATCATTGGGAGCTTCCTATCGATATGTTGTCAAAATCGAGCATAAACTTAGGCACTAGAACAAATGGGAGTTCAGGTCTGCAAATATACAACAACCAAAGAATGATAAAGAAGATCCTAACCAACAACCTCCTGAAAACCATTCCAAGACATAGGAAAGGAAGGGTAAAGTAAAGACAAAGAATGACACTGGGAAGTGGTGTGACTTCCACAAAATCCCCTGGCACAACAACGATGATTGTCGCTCGAAACAGTCATTGGTGGCCGAGGTCAAAGAAAAGGAGTCGAGCCCTAATTCAGAATCTAATACAGAAAATAATGAAAAATGATAGATTATCGACGCATACCCCACTATTACTGTCACAACTGCAACAATTCAACCAGAAGAACCAATAGATAATGAAGAGGGGGAGTACTTATTCCATTCATAGATGTGGGTGAAGGGGACCCCATTGCATTTAATTGTTGATAGCGCTATCCATAAGAACCTCATCTCACTTGAGGTTGTCAAACAGTTTGGGTTGTCAACAACACCACACCTGCAACCATACAATATTGAGTGGCTTCACCAGGGATGAGATCTCCATGTCATCCAATAGTGTTTCTTGTCCTATGGCATCTATCCCTGCAAGGATGAGGTAGTGTGTGATGTTTCCCCTCTTGATGTTTGTGAAGTTGTTTTGGACCAACCATATATGTGGAAATGTCATGTTGTTTAAGAGTCTCGACCTCGTAGTGTAATTTTTACTATGGGGGGTCAGCTCTACAGGATACCAGAGGTAGTTTCAACTATTGTTCCACCAAAACAGTGTCGCAAGGTAAAATCTCATACTACAAAATTCATCCTCTTCACGGTCTGTTCAAAGTATGCACAGAAGGCCACTACAACCACTGCACCCTCAACACCTTATATCCAATGGAAGTAGATTGCAAAAGAGAAAGAAGATATTGTTTCTTCATCTACAATGGTGCCTACACAATTCCTGTCAATCCAAGAGACAACAGGTTGGTGGAACAGGTTCAACCACGTCAGAAACAGGTTCGTGACAGCCTTCCACAAACCAAGCAGTGCAACTTCTCCAGCAAGGCACACAACTCACCAAGATTCATATTCAACAGACGCTTTCCCCTCTTCCCCGGGCACTCAACGCAATGGAGACCATTGCTTCCTAACTGAGGAGGATTGATCCCGGTGGATATTGGTGTCCACCCACCTATTCCAAATTCCAATTGGCTCATCCTGACAATTTTCAGTTCAACACGTTTCTCTGTAATAGGGACATTTCTTTGTAATTGTGGGTTTTTCACTTTTGGAGTTGTCTCGAAGCCCTACACAGCATCCAGGTGGATAATGGTGGTTTTCCACCTATTCCAACTAGCTTATTTTGGAGTTTTTCATGTCAGTACATCTTTTTGTACTTCAATGGCCATTTTGGGGCCCTAGACAGTTTTTTCTTGGATTTCTATAGTCAAACTATAGACATAGTTAGAGTTTGAAGGCATAATGCATAATTCTTTAAATACCTTTCCAATGGGATATCACATGCCTAAAATGGAGATCGTATGCAAAAGTTACAACCCCAGGAAGTTGATGTACTAACTTACCCCAATGGGGCCCACATGAATTTTGGTGCTTCATCTCCTAGGGTTAGGTTTTTGGATTTCTATGGTTTTGTCATTCATGTTTATTATAAAAAAATTCTTTAGAGCCTCATTGTACTCATCTTCTTGCGAATGAGCGTATCCGTCACATCTCTTCTCAGAGATAAAGCTGCCACAATTCTGGCGAGTCTTGCACTCTATATTTTTAGAATCTCCGTACATTTATTTCATTAATCAAAATCATGTATTTCTATATTTCTCTTTTTCTCACAATATTTATGTCTATTTCATTGTAATATCTCTACTTTCATTTCGTTCCAAAAATAATCTAGATCACCCAACCCCCAAACTCACCCCCTGTCCTTATCATTCATGACTATGAGAGTGGGGTTTGTGGGGGGTGAATTTATCCCATGCCCATGGCTCATGAGCATGGAGTGAGGGTTGGGAACAAATTCATCACTTATCACCCACTTGAATGGTTCGTGAGGGTGGATAATCAGTGAAAAATAACTTTCCCACATCCCCATGGATTGTTATAATTACGGTATGGGTTGGGGTGAAATATGAACATGGTGGTGGGGGTGACAAACAAGGCTTCACCCTATTCCCCTGATTCATGAGCATGAAGGTGAGGGTGGGGCACAACTTTAACCCTCAAATCCAAACCCCATTCTTTATTAGGGTGGAGGGTGTGTGATAAAAAACCTTATTGATGCCCCTTGATTTACAAGCATGGAGTAGGACACACCTTCAACAACCTCCCGCACCCACCACCATACCCTCATGAATCTCACCCCATGCTCATGAATCAAGGGGGGTTTGGGTGAAGTTGTTTTCCACAAATTCACCCATTATTCATGAATGATAAATTTGAAAGTGAGGGTAAGGGTGAAATTATGAAGTAAAGTTTTGTTACATTTGTACAAACCAACCTCACCCACCCATTGCGTGCTCATGCTCATGAACATGAGGTTCCAGTTCAAGGTAGATATATGACATGAAATTATGTACCCCACCCTCATAACTCATAAAATTGGAGGTGAGGGTCACACATCCTCTCTCCCTACTTATCCTTAAGAATTGTTATTTATTGGTGAGGATGAAGGTTCTTTTTTCCACTCATTATGAGGATAAATATGATGAGCATAAAGGTGAAGGTGATCATGGATTAGAATTGTACATGTAAGGTCTCTTCCCATGGATCCTTATAAAACACAAGTTAAAAAAAAAAAAAAATTAGATAAATGTTATCATGTACAATTTAATCATCAGCATATAACCATTTATTATTCAGCAGAAATTAAATTTATTAACAACATGAAAATATATCACATAACAACCACATACACAGCATATTCAACAGCTTAATGATAACCACCTAACACAACGTAATCATGAAAATACATACCTCTGTATGATGTTATTTCTCCAATCTTCGTATGTCCTCGTTGCTGCTCTACCCAAACTTTGCCCAAAACCGAATCCTTCCTCCCTGCCAGCTAGGAACAGAGCCTATCCAGCTCCCTAGCTCCAGGATTCCATGAAGATTCCTGGCCCCCGAGCCCAAAACTCCCAACAACCGATGCACCCCTGTAATAGTCCACCCCAAACTTCAAACCAGAAAACACAGTCCCTAATCTCAGAAAAAGCTTCATTTCCCCAAAGTTTCCAAAAGTCCCTCTCCTGAAAGCCTCTGCCCCCTCATATCCTCCTCCCCATTCACCGCCTCCTACCTTCATTTAATGCCACCCACCTTATCCCTCCATTCAATAGCATATCCCTCCATCCAATGCCTTATCCCTTCATACGTAAAGTTTTCTAATAATAAATTAAAAGTTATTAAGCCTTTAATTCGTTACCCAAAAATTAAATGTGTTAATTAATCAATTAATTAATTAATCAACATATATTAAACAATAAATAATTTATTAATATTATTAATAAATAATCATTATTTAACTAATACACATTAGGACAATTAATTATTTAATTAACTATACTTGATAAACCTTAAGCAACTATTTAACTAGGGTTGTTACAGTACACATTAACAAATTCACTCCTCTTCCTCACCTTCATACCTTTGGGAACAAAAAATTTACCCTACCACACCCCCTTTTCATGATTATCCAACTTCACATGCCACACCCATCCACACCTTCATCATGATCACACAACTGTATCCCTCGGTCCACACCTTCATGATGATCATGCAAATTTATCCCTCATGTGGTAATGAGAGAAAAAAGTGTGAATAACTGATCCAACAATACTTACATGTCAATTAGTTCATAATTACACATTAAACATCTGACTAGATTCAGGAAATGAATATCATCTTTGACTATTTGCAAATAACATGTGAATTTCTTACTTATCCATAACTTCAATAACACCGATGAATAACTTCCGTAAGTAAAATGTTGAAATGAAGTAAAGTAAGATAAACAAAAGTTCAAATGGCACATAAACAATTTGTTAACAAAGTTCACCCATGTTGGGCTACGTCTCTGGGGCCCTTTTCAATCAATGAGACCGCTCTTTAATGATCAAATGCCAAAATTGCAATGAATGGACTTACAAATATCAAGTTTTTTATTACACCCTTCAATTATGTTGCTCAATCATAGAAACAAAGAAGAATACTGAATTCCTCATCAAAGTTTGAGAAAAATGAGTATAAACTCAGTTTTTTTCTTAGCAGGTGCTTAAAGACCCCTTTTTGCACGCATAACGAGACTACAGGTCTCATACATGGAAAATTGGACTAAGAATTTTCATACATGGAAATTGTATATAGAATATACATGACCATCAAATTCTTCTTGAAATTCTGAGAAAATGAGTATAAACACTGTATACCTTCCTCAACAAATTCAATGGCATGAAAAATGAGGCAAGGAAAAACTATGAACACCTATTGCACGCAAAAAGAGGAAATATGCACTTGGAACATTCTTTTATGCAACGTACCCTCTTCATTGGTTTTCATTCCTATTAAATAGGCCTAGGTCGGCCAAAACTGTGCCCAACCTTCATGTTGACACAAGCATCAAGTTAAATAATATTTATTTGGGTTGTTTTAACAACCAACTCGTGTGGTGCATTGGTAAGGGAATCTATTTAAGGGACCGAAATATTCCATGGGATATTCTCCCATAGGTCAGGGTTCAATTCTCATCCAACCTAATTGTGTTGATTCTCCCTTAGCCATTGTTGGCCAATTAGAGAGTGCCACATGACACTCTCTAATTAGTCCACATGTCATGTTGTCATTGGTCCACTTTTTTGCCACATCACTATACATATCTTCCACCTCAACATCCAGTCACCTTCCACTTCATCGTATGGATGACATGTGGCACCTTTTTATTGGTCCACATGGGCCCACAAAAATGTCATTTTCGCGTGACACGTGGTAGCCTGTCATGTTGCCACATCACCATGTTGACGTAATCTTCTAGTTGTGCAAACTGTACAGATAGGGCACGTGGTATCATATGGGCCTACCACATGGCACCCATACTGACTTTTGCCCTAGTTTGACCAAACTTTGACCAAACATAACTTCTTCATATGAACTCCATTTGAGGCGATTTGTGTGCCATTCGAAAGCTATCACCGAGCTCTATGCAATAAAGTCATTTTAAAAAGAATTTGAGAAAATCAATTTTTGAGCATTTTGGATCCTCCTAGATCAATAACTAACAAAATTAAGTAAAAACATAATTTAATTTATTTTTCATGTTCATCACACAACTTTATCCCTCGGGTGATAATGAGAAATAAAAGTGTCAATAACTAACAAAATTAGTTTAAAATAGGATTTTGTGTACTTTTATTTTATTACATGGAGACTCTTAATTAAGAATTGTTGTCAAGACCCATCCCATGAATGGGAAAAATTAAAAGTGAAAATGAGAGATAAAGGTGTGAAAAAATTAAAAGCGAAAATGAGAGATAAATGTGTGAGTAACTAAGAAAATTAGGTTAAAATATGTTTTTATTTATTTTATTTTATTACATGAAGAATTTTAAGAATGGGCGTGGCATCCACAAATGAGAAATGCTATTAAAAAATTAAAGGAAAATGTGTAATGTAAAAAAACTAAAGGCCAATTAATTATTATTATATAAGAAAATATATGGATATTTTCTAATTTAATTTTTTTTTTTAATGTTTACAATAATTTTATTTTATTTCTCTTATTATTTAATAGAGAGGAAAGATCTACATTAATTTAATAAACATTAACATATGTATAAATATATATGAATATTTATCCATAATGTTTTTTAAAACAATTCACTTCTCTAAGTGAATTAACATCGTCTTAGAACAAGGTTGCGTGGCAGCGCAGTCCCTGCCAACGAGGTTAGAAAGCAAATATTGGAAAATGGGGTCGAATTGTAAATGAGAGAAATGTTGTGTGTAACATGTATATCACGGAACATGGGGAAAAAGTAAATGACACTTGGCATGTAGAGCACCATTTATTTTTTGAAAGTATATAATGAACTACAAATTTGTTCATAGTGGAAGAAAATTTTTGGAAATTTAAATGCATTTGCCATATGGACTAGTGAAAGATAAAAATGTATGAAGACATAAATTTAAAAGGAGATATGAAAATAGTTTTATTTGACATATGTAAAAAAATAAAAGTTTGTTGCATACTACTAGAAATTTTGAACTGTGTATGACGGAAATGGTGTATGCAACATGTATATTACAGAACATGGGGCATAAGTAAATGACGCTTGGCATATAAAAATTGAAATGCATTTGTCAACATGGGGCATAAGTAAATGACGGTTGGCATGTAGAGCACCATTTATTTAGAAATATATAAAAAAATAAAAGTTTGTTACATATAAAAATTTAAATGCATTTGTCATACAGACTAGTGAAAGATAAAAATGTATAAAGACATAAATTTAAAAGGAGATAAGAAAACAATTTTATTTGAATTATGTCAAAAAATAAAAGTTTGTTACATACTACTGGAAATTTTGAAATATACAAAAAAATTAAAGTCTGTTACACATTAATGGGAATTTCAATGTGTTT
>ML828815.1:34904-52573 GCA_009831015.1 Picea engelmannii
GTAAATCTCTTATGTATGTGTGCCATTGTTTACTTTCTATATTTTCTTGAGGATCTATTATCATTTTTTCTCTAGCATAGACTTATCATTCTCCATTTACTACAAAATATGATGAGGGTGAAGTTGGGAGGGTGAATAAAGAGGGTGGTAGGTGAATGATGTTTTGAAAAATATCACCTCCCACCAAAATATTAATAATGAGAGTGAGGACATGAATTGGTGCAAAACAATTTACATCTCCATCCCAAATTCACCTCCCACCCAAATCATCATAATGAGAGTGGGGACATGAAGTGGTGCAAAAAAAATTCCATCTCCATCCAAATCTCCAATTGCATGATCATGAATCATGGGGACAAGTTTTGAGGTTGTACACAAATACTTCACACCCCATCCAACATCGCCCCTTTCCCATCCTCACCTCATGCTCATCAATCATGTGAGAGGGGGGTGAATTTATTTTTCAACTTTATCCCCAATTATCTAGGTGGATATTGGTGGCCACACACCTATTCCAAATACCAACTATCTCATCTTAACAGTTTTCAATTCAACACGTTTCTTTGTTATGGGGAAATTTCTTTCTAATTGTGGGTTATGCATTTCAGGGGCTGTCCTGAAGCCCTACACAACATCCAGGTGGATAATGGTGTCTGCCCACCTATTCCAACTAGCTTATTTTGGAAGTTTTCATGTAAGTACATCTTTTTGTACTTCCAGGGCCATTTTGGGGCCCTAAACAATGTTTTCTTGGATTTCCACAGTCAAACTATAGAAAATTCAGAGTTTAACGACATAATGTGTATTTATAGAAAATACCTTTCCAACGAGATATCACATGCCTAAAATGGAGATCGTATGCAAATGTTACGACCCCAGGAAATTGATCTACTAACTTACCCTAAGGGGGGCCACATGAATGTTGGTGCTTCATCTCCTAGGGTTAGGATTTTTTATGTCTAGTGTTTTGGAATTCATGTTTATTATAAAAAAGGCCTTCAAAGACTCATTGTACTCATCTTATTGCGAATGATCGTAGTCGTCACATCTCTTCTCAGAGATAAAACTACCACTACTCTAGTGAGTCTTGCACTTTGTATTTTTACAGTCTCTGTACATTTCTTTCATTAATAGAAATTATGTATTGTTGTATTTATTTCTTTCTGGAAATATTTATGTGTATTTCATTGTAATATCTCTGCTTTCATTTTGTCCTAAAATAAACCGGATCAGTTGTTTCAGAGTAGGTTTCTCTTGATCGTTTTTCAGTGCATGTCCCCGACGACGTCCAAGTATAGCAAGTTGAGTCTCAAGCTTGTCTCTCTTGAGGACAATCACTCTCACACGCCCAAGAAACCCTCCATGGTGGAAGAAAAGAAAAATGGAGGAGATGAATATTATATTAAATTGTTGCTTGAGCAAGCTCTCACGCGACAAAAGGAGGAAATGATGGAGAAAGTTTCCCACATCCTTCAACACCTTCCAACAGAAACATGCACATCTTCATCAAACGATCAATTTGGAGGAACTTCTTCCTTCAAGGTACAAGTTAATTTTCATATTCCCGTATTTGAGGGTCAGATAGATGTGAATGCCTTAGAAAAATGGTTAAATCTACTAGAAGGTTATTTCTATGTTCACAATTTTTGCAACATGGAAAAGATCACCTTCGCACTCCTCGAGTCTCTCCCCCATGTCAAACATTGGTGGAAAACTTACAGGGAGAAAATTTCCACAAAGGATTCTGGAATATATGGGGTCGATCCCACTTGGGATTTTTTGTGTGGATGCGGTCAAGGAACAATATTACCCTGTTGATAGTTATGAATACCAGTACATGAGATGGACCACATTGCTGCAAGAGAAGAGCCAAACTATGTCAGAGTTCACAAATAATGTCCATACCTTACACACCAAGATGGGTATCAAATACTCTGACAAGAATCTGGTTCTGAAATATCGTGGGGCTCTGCATAGGTACATCCAAACCAAAATGGATTTCCTAAACATCTCATCATTGGGAGCTTCCTATCGATATGTTGTCAAAATCGAGCATAAACTTAGGCACTAGAACAAATGGGAGTTCAGGTCTGCAAATATACAACAACCAAAGAATGATAAAGAAGATCCTAACCAACAACCTCCTGAAAACCATTCCAAGACATAGGAAAGGAAGGGTAAAGTAAAGACAAAGAATGACACTGGGAAGTGGTGTGACTTCCACAAAATCCCCTGGCACAACAACGATGATTGTCGCTCGAAACAGTCATTGGTGGCCGAGGTCAAAGAAAAGGAGTCGAGCCCTAATTCAGAATCTAATACAGAAAATAATGAAAAATGATAGATTATCGACGCATACCCCACTATTACTGTCACAACTGCAACAATTCAACCAGAAGAACCAATAGATAATGAAGAGGGGGAGTACTTATTCCATTCATAGATGTGGGTGAAGGGGACCCCATTGCATTTAATTGTTGATAGCGCTATCCATAAGAACCTCATCTCACTTGAGGTTGTCAAACAGTTTGGGTTGTCAACAACACCACACCTGCAACCATACAATATTGAGTGGCTTCACCAGGGATGAGATCTCCATGTCATCCAATAGTGTTTCTTGTCCTATGGCATCTATCCCTGCAAGGATGAGGTAGTGTGTGATGTTTCCCCTCTTGATGTTTGTGAAGTTGTTTTGGACCAACCATATATGTGGAAATGTCATGTTGTTTAAGAGTCTCGACCTCGTAGTGTAATTTTTACTATGGGGGGTCAGCTCTACAGGATACCAGAGGTAGTTTCAACTATTGTTCCACCAAAACAGTGTCGCAAGGTAAAATCTCATACTACAAAATTCATCCTCTTCACGGTCTGTTCAAAGTATGCACAGAAGGCCACTACAACCACTGCACCCTCAACACCTTATATCCAATGGAAGTAGATTGCAAAAGAGAAAGAAGATATTGTTTCTTCATCTACAATGGTGCCTACACAATTCCTGTCAATCCAAGAGACAACAGGTTGGTGGAACAGGTTCAACCACGTCAGAAACAGGTTCGTGACAGCCTTCCACAAACCAAGCAGTGCAACTTCTCCAGCAAGGCACACAACTCACCAAGATTCATATTCAACAGACGCTTTCCCCTCTTCCCCGGGCACTCAACGCAATGGAGACCATTGCTTCCTAACTGAGGAGGATTGATCCCGGTGGATATTGGTGTCCACCCACCTATTCCAAATTCCAATTGGCTCATCCTGACAATTTTCAGTTCAACACGTTTCTCTGTAATAGGGACATTTCTTTGTAATTGTGGGTTTTTCACTTTTGGAGTTGTCTCGAAGCCCTACACAGCATCCAGGTGGATAATGGTGGTTTTCCACCTATTCCAACTAGCTTATTTTGGAGTTTTTCATGTCAGTACATCTTTTTGTACTTCAATGGCCATTTTGGGGCCCTAGACAGTTTTTTCTTGGATTTCTATAGTCAAACTATAGACATAGTTAGAGTTTGAAGGCATAATGCATAATTCTTTAAATACCTTTCCAATGGGATATCACATGCCTAAAATGGAGATCGTATGCAAAAGTTACAACCCCAGGAAGTTGATGTACTAACTTACCCCAATGGGGCCCACATGAATTTTGGTGCTTCATCTCCTAGGGTTAGGTTTTTGGATTTCTATGGTTTTGTCATTCATGTTTATTATAAAAAAATTCTTTAGAGCCTCATTGTACTCATCTTCTTGCGAATGAGCGTATCCGTCACATCTCTTCTCAGAGATAAAGCTGCCACAATTCTGGCGAGTCTTGCACTCTATATTTTTAGAATCTCCGTACATTTATTTCATTAATCAAAATCATGTATTTCTATATTTCTCTTTTTCTCACAATATTTATGTCTATTTCATTGTAATATCTCTACTTTCATTTCGTTCCAAAAATAATCTAGATCACCCAACCCCCAAACTCACCCCCTGTCCTTATCATTCATGACTATGAGAGTGGGGTTTGTGGGGGGTGAATTTATCCCATGCCCATGGCTCATGAGCATGGAGTGAGGGTTGGGAACAAATTCATCACTTATCACCCACTTGAATGGTTCGTGAGGGTGGATAATCAGTGAAAAATAACTTTCCCACATCCCCATGGATTGTTATAATTACGGTATGGGTTGGGGTGAAATATGAACATGGTGGTGGGGGTGACAAACAAGGCTTCACCCTATTCCCCTGATTCATGAGCATGAAGGTGAGGGTGGGGCACAACTTTAACCCTCAAATCCAAACCCCATTCTTTATTAGGGTGGAGGGTGTGTGATAAAAAACCTTATTGATGCCCCTTGATTTACAAGCATGGAGTAGGACACACCTTCAACAACCTCCCGCACCCACCACCATACCCTCATGAATCTCACCCCATGCTCATGAATCAAGGGGGGTTTGGGTGAAGTTGTTTTCCACAAATTCACCCATTATTCATGAATGATAAATTTGAAAGTGAGGGTAAGGGTGAAATTATGAAGTAAAGTTTTGTTACATTTGTACAAACCAACCTCACCCACCCATTGCGTGCTCATGCTCATGAACATGAGGTTCCAGTTCAAGGTAGATATATGACATGAAATTATGTACCCCACCCTCATAACTCATAAAATTGGAGGTGAGGGTCACACATCCTCTCTCCCTACTTATCCTTAAGAATTGTTATTTATTGGTGAGGATGAAGGTTCTTTTTTCCACTCATTATGAGGATAAATATGATGAGCATAAAGGTGAAGGTGATCATGGATTAGAATTGTACATGTAAGGTCTCTTCCCATGGATCCTTATAAAACACAAGTTAAAAAAAAAAAAAAATTAGATAAATGTTATCATGTACAATTTAATCATCAGCATATAACCATTTATTATTCAGCAGAAATTAAATTTATTAACAACATGAAAATATATCACATAACAACCACATACACAGCATATTCAACAGCTTAATGATAACCACCTAACACAACGTAATCATGAAAATACATACCTCTGTATGATGTTATTTCTCCAATCTTCGTATGTCCTCGTTGCTGCTCTACCCAAACTTTGCCCAAAACCGAATCCTTCCTCCCTGCCAGCTAGGAACAGAGCCTATCCAGCTCCCTAGCTCCAGGATTCCATGAAGATTCCTGGCCCCCGAGCCCAAAACTCCCAACAACCGATGCACCCCTGTAATAGTCCACCCCAAACTTCAAACCAGAAAACACAGTCCCTAATCTCAGAAAAAGCTTCATTTCCCCAAAGTTTCCAAAAGTCCCTCTCCTGAAAGCCTCTGCCCCCTCATATCCTCCTCCCCATTCACCGCCTCCTACCTTCATTTAATGCCACCCACCTTATCCCTCCATTCAATAGCATATCCCTCCATCCAATGCCTTATCCCTTCATACGTAAAGTTTTCTAATAATAAATTAAAAGTTATTAAGCCTTTAATTCGTTACCCAAAAATTAAATGTGTTAATTAATCAATTAATTAATTAATCAACATATATTAAACAATAAATAATTTATTAATATTATTAATAAATAATCATTATTTAACTAATACACATTAGGACAATTAATTATTTAATTAACTATACTTGATAAACCTTAAGCAACTATTTAACTAGGGTTGTTACAGTACACATTAACAAATTCACTCCTCTTCCTCACCTTCATACCTTTGGGAACAAAAAATTTACCCTACCACACCCCCTTTTCATGATTATCCAACTTCACATGCCACACCCATCCACACCTTCATCATGATCACACAACTGTATCCCTCGGTCCACACCTTCATGATGATCATGCAAATTTATCCCTCATGTGGTAATGAGAGAAAAAAGTGTGAATAACTGATCCAACAATACTTACATGTCAATTAGTTCATAATTACACATTAAACATCTGACTAGATTCAGGAAATGAATATCATCTTTGACTATTTGCAAATAACATGTGAATTTCTTACTTATCCATAACTTCAATAACACCGATGAATAACTTCCGTAAGTAAAATGTTGAAATGAAGTAAAGTAAGATAAACAAAAGTTCAAATGGCACATAAACAATTTGTTAACAAAGTTCACCCATGTTGGGCTACGTCTCTGGGGCCCTTTTCAATCAATGAGACCGCTCTTTAATGATCAAATGCCAAAATTGCAATGAATGGACTTACAAATATCAAGTTTTTTATTACACCCTTCAATTATGTTGCTCAATCATAGAAACAAAGAAGAATACTGAATTCCTCATCAAAGTTTGAGAAAAATGAGTATAAACTCAGTTTTTTTCTTAGCAGGTGCTTAAAGACCCCTTTTTGCACGCATAACGAGACTACAGGTCTCATACATGGAAAATTGGACTAAGAATTTTCATACATGGAAATTGTATATAGAATATACATGACCATCAAATTCTTCTTGAAATTCTGAGAAAATGAGTATAAACACTGTATACCTTCCTCAACAAATTCAATGGCATGAAAAATGAGGCAAGGAAAAACTATGAACACCTATTGCACGCAAAAAGAGGAAATATGCACTTGGAACATTCTTTTATGCAACGTACCCTCTTCATTGGTTTTCATTCCTATTAAATAGGCCTAGGTCGGCCAAAACTGTGCCCAACCTTCATGTTGACACAAGCATCAAGTTAAATAATATTTATTTGGGTTGTTTTAACAACCAACTCGTGTGGTGCATTGGTAAGGGAATCTATTTAAGGGACCGAAATATTCCATGGGATATTCTCCCATAGGTCAGGGTTCAATTCTCATCCAACCTAATTGTGTTGATTCTCCCTTAGCCATTGTTGGCCAATTAGAGAGTGCCACATGACACTCTCTAATTAGTCCACATGTCATGTTGTCATTGGTCCACTTTTTTGCCACATCACTATACATATCTTCCACCTCAACATCCAGTCACCTTCCACTTCATCGTATGGATGACATGTGGCACCTTTTTATTGGTCCACATGGGCCCACAAAAATGTCATTTTCGCGTGACACGTGGTAGCCTGTCATGTTGCCACATCACCATGTTGACGTAATCTTCTAGTTGTGCAAACTGTACAGATAGGGCACGTGGTATCATATGGGCCTACCACATGGCACCCATACTGACTTTTGCCCTAGTTTGACCAAACTTTGACCAAACATAACTTCTTCATATGAACTCCATTTGAGGCGATTTGTGTGCCATTCGAAAGCTATCACCGAGCTCTATGCAATAAAGTCATTTTAAAAAGAATTTGAGAAAATCAATTTTTGAGCATTTTGGATCCTCCTAGATCAATAACTAACAAAATTAAGTAAAAACATAATTTAATTTATTTTTCATGTTCATCACACAACTTTATCCCTCGGGTGATAATGAGAAATAAAAGTGTCAATAACTAACAAAATTAGTTTAAAATAGGATTTTGTGTACTTTTATTTTATTACATGGAGACTCTTAATTAAGAATTGTTGTCAAGACCCATCCCATGAATGGGAAAAATTAAAAGTGAAAATGAGAGATAAAGGTGTGAAAAAATTAAAAGCGAAAATGAGAGATAAATGTGTGAGTAACTAAGAAAATTAGGTTAAAATATGTTTTTATTTATTTTATTTTATTACATGAAGAATTTTAAGAATGGGCGTGGCATCCACAAATGAGAAATGCTATTAAAAAATTAAAGGAAAATGTGTAATGTAAAAAAACTAAAGGCCAATTAATTATTATTATATAAGAAAATATATGGATATTTTCTAATTTAATTTTTTTTTTTAATGTTTACAATAATTTTATTTTATTTCTCTTATTATTTAATAGAGAGGAAAGATCTACATTAATTTAATAAACATTAACATATGTATAAATATATATGAATATTTATCCATAATGTTTTTTAAAACAATTCACTTCTCTAAGTGAATTAACATCGTCTTAGAACAAGGTTGCGTGGCAGCGCAGTCCCTGCCAACGAGGTTAGAAAGCAAATATTGGAAAATGGGGTCGAATTGTAAATGAGAGAAATGTTGTGTGTAACATGTATATCACGGAACATGGGGAAAAAGTAAATGACACTTGGCATGTAGAGCACCATTTATTTTTTGAAAGTATATAATGAACTACAAATTTGTTCATAGTGGAAGAAAATTTTTGGAAATTTAAATGCATTTGCCATATGGACTAGTGAAAGATAAAAATGTATGAAGACATAAATTTAAAAGGAGATATGAAAATAGTTTTATTTGACATATGTAAAAAAATAAAAGTTTGTTGCATACTACTAGAAATTTTGAACTGTGTATGACGGAAATGGTGTATGCAACATGTATATTACAGAACATGGGGCATAAGTAAATGACGCTTGGCATATAAAAATTGAAATGCATTTGTCAACATGGGGCATAAGTAAATGACGGTTGGCATGTAGAGCACCATTTATTTAGAAATATATAAAAAAATAAAAGTTTGTTACATATAAAAATTTAAATGCATTTGTCATACAGACTAGTGAAAGATAAAAATGTATAAAGACATAAATTTAAAAGGAGATAAGAAAACAATTTTATTTGAATTATGTCAAAAAATAAAAGTTTGTTACATACTACTGGAAATTTTGAAATATACAAAAAAATTAAAGTCTGTTACACATTAATGGGAATTTCAATGTGTTTGTCATGTAGACTGGGATTGGGGCTCCCACAAACCATTAAATAAATATGTACAAGAAACAGGACTGTAGAAAGAAGATAGAGTGCAATACCTGCAAAAACAATAAATTGAAAGGTATAAGTGATTTCCTACACATCTCTATTTAAGAAAGTGGAATAACTGGGTTGATAAACAAAGCAAGATGCGGTTAGTAGACTTACAGTGAGGGTACATATGAGCCCTTTGGCTATTTGTTTGCGACTTCCATTTCATTGATGTCACCGACGACTACAGTTTCAATGATGTCATTGACGGTTGCTGGAATCTTGACAACTGCCTGTTGCCTTTTGTCGACGGCCTGCTTCAGTTTATTTTCGAGCCATCCTTGAATGCAAATTCTCATTGGGGCAACATTGATCTCATTATGGATTTTTATGTTGAAAAGATTGTTTTCTAATCCTTGGAAGTTGATAGAAAGATTACATAGAGCCTGATGAATTTTCTCATTCTGTATTGAATATTTGACTAGCTAGTCGTTGACGCAAGCTTGACCAAAGTGAAGGATGTTTTTAAACGTTTCGAGACACACGACCTTAAACATAACAACTTGTTTATCGAACTCTTTCCTGGTTAAGGGCAAGGAGTTTGTGATTAAGTCAGGGTCTTGGAAGTCGTTGGTTTTTCCGGCTAATTCTATTCTTGACAGTCTTGTGAATAATTTATCTTTCTTCGATATGGCTTGTTCACATGATTGAACAATGAGATGCAGGTTCTTCACTTTTTCTTTCCAAAATTCATTCAATTGACCGATCCAGTTTTTGGATGGAAGATCTTGTTCTCTTCTTTTTGCTTATGTCATATTGTTGAAAATGGTTCCAAAATGAATGACCATTTTTAAAAATATTTTTTCTTCATATTTTAACTTCAGCTACAAATGTTCGAGAAAACTAGGTGCCCTGGTTCCAAGGGAAGTAATGGTTTATGAGGGTTTCTACGCCTCCGTAACAAGTTCCATTCTTTTCTTGATATTATTATCCACATATCCTCTATAGGATGTCAGCAGGGTGGAGGATGCTTTTACGTTGACTCCAAGGGTGGCAGGCATGGCTATTGCCAAAGGATTGACAAGTAATGTCATAGGAATGAAAGCCTCTTCCAATTCCTTGACCCATTCCTTCAGTCTGGCATTCTCGGTCTCGATGCCTCCAATGGAATCATGAAGTGCTTCTCTGCTCGTGGTGTGAAGTTGACATATTTGGGACGACCACATGTTGGCAAGGGAAACCTCTGAACGATATTTCCCTTTCTTATTTTTAACATATTTTTTCTCAATTATCAATTTTTTGGACAGGCTATCAAAAATAGCGCTTTGGAACACAAAGGATTCATCTTCGTCAAAATTTTCAATAACGGATATGTCCATTGGATGGCTATGATGGATGGCGTTTCCGGGCTGATCAAGGAAGAAAAGAATGCTATCTAGATCAGTGTCAAGTTCCATGTTCTCACTCTGAATTTCCGACTCTTCCGCCTGTCCCACATTTTTTTCTCTTCTTCTCTACCAGAATCTTGTGAGAACTATTAATTTTACAGTGAGGAGGGTCGTTATCTCCTCCTCTGTTTGAAGACCTTTGAGTTTCTTTGCTGCTGTGGTGGGTCATTGGAGCGATGCTCCGGGATGTCATACTTTTCGGAGAGCTATTTTCCGATTGAACACTCTTGTCACCGAGGCCTTTCCCCTATTGCGTGTACAATTTAGTGCATCTTTGCACTATGTCCACATCGCCAACATCAGAGGCAAGAGCATTGTTGCCACTGACTCTGTTTTCAGGCAGGTGTTTTTTAAAAAAAACAATCGTCGACGCCAAGTGTTTTTAAATGTTGTCGAAAAATATTATAGGGGTCAAACCTTCTTATCATTTCATCATATCTCAGGTTGGATATGCTAGAATGTGCTGCAAATTCCTCAATTTTCTTGACGTTTTTCAACACGAACTCCCCTACTTTCCAGGGCAGAGGAATAAAGTGTTTTTTTCTTCTTCTTTTGCAACAGATGAAACCAGTAATTGTATTTCCTTGCTACCTCTGCAACAAACATTATGTCCATAATGCGACATGGAAGGAGAGTAGGTATTTCCGTGGAGCCAAAAATTCTTATGACAATGTAATTATCCAAATTTTCGAGTGTCCCCTTCCTGTCCAAAAAAATGGTTTCCTGTTTAGATATGTGGGGAGCATCTTCTACTAACAAAAAAACTTTGAAAACATACACGAAGCCATTAAAAACTTCATAGAAACAATGGGAAGCCTTGTGCTTCCACAAGGCCTGGTACCAAAATGTTACTGGGTGGAATTCACAGTTGACATTCTTGGAGAGAGACAGTTGTGGAAACCAACAGGAGTGTGCTATCGCAAAAACTAAATAAGATGACATATAAAATTTATTTTCCCTTTTGAAGCTTGACAATTGGGAACAGATTTCATGGGAAATTAACTTGCCCCAATAAAAAATGGCTTGTTCGTTGACTGTGAAATACAAAATATAAAGAGTCATCTGGGAAATAGTTGTTGTGGACTCCTATCCTGTTATTCTTGTAAACAACCATGAAATTTTGTGAAATGGATTTCTAAATGAACTAACTTGTAAGCTTGTAATATCTTCAAGAACTAGAACCAGGTTTTCCAATAAATGGGGCAAGAGGTCCAACCCATTTTTACGCTTTGCTAGGAACTGTTTTGAATCTTCTCCTTTGAACGTCAATCTTGGCTCCAACAATCTTAGCATCTAGCGGAAGACCTGAGGTGACAAAGAAACATAAGAGAGGTACCGTAGTGGAATAATTTGTTTTCCTGAAATAAATTTATCGACACACCAAGAGACCAGGTCCTTCGAGTCAAAAACCTCAGGACACATCCTGCACAAGCAATCCCAGAGGTCCAAATTACTTGGTTCTCTGTGGCAGAGGTTGAGTAATAAGAATATGCCCTAAACCACTAGAAGTTTGTGTCCTTGCGCCCAAATATGTTCAGTGTATCTCCACATAACTGCTGTCGAGATGATGCCATAGGTTTATGAGAATGTTGGTTTGATCCAGATGATGGCTGAAATGAACAGTTAGAGCCGATAATGTAACTCTCCACTAAATCTTGGTTAAATGCTTATGAATGGGAAAGCTCCCTGAGCCTTTCATTGATTAATGACAATCTGTATGGGTGGTGCATGATGAATTGTTACCAGTAAATCTTACTTATTGCATATTTAGAAATGTGAAGGTGGCGGGTACGATAAAGAGAAATTAAGGATTTGAGGTTTAGTGAACATGCCAAGGCCACGGCGTGCGAATGACATTTCATAATTTTGAAATCAACACTCATAAGGGATAATATAACCCCTCGCAAATCTTGGTTTAATGTGCATTAACAAAAGATATCCTTGATCCTTTCGTCCATCAATGAAAATCTGTACGGTTCCTGCATGATGAGCTGTTACAATTAAATATCAGTAATTGAATATTTAGAAACAAGATATGTGTATATATATATATATAACTATTTTGTGTTCTTTTATTGTAGACAAGTGCGAAGGTGACAGAGACGGGGGAGAGCAAGGAAAGAATGGAAAGGTCTGAAAAGAAGTCGGACGAGATTCAAAAAAGGGTTACGGAGATACTCAGAAGAGGCGAGTGTTCCACGGTCAAATTTTATGTATCGAAATTTTTGACTGCAAAACGTGTAAAATGGAAGAGATCATGATGGGGTAGTTCAGCGGCCAGTTTGTATATTTGCGGAATTCCGGTAAAGTGGCCAAGTATGGAATAGGAAAATGGTCGGGTGGACTCGTTCTCAAAAGAAAGGATTGAAGTTTTCATGAAGAGACCAACCCGACAACGTGAAAATGACATTCCATGATGTTTGAAATTAGCACTTGCTAATTGCATTCCTACAAATAAAATCTTATATATAATTTCTAATTGCTAATTGCAAAGGGGCGTGGGCATAGGAAACAACGACTAGGAACTGAATATTTCTTCAACCCGCCAAACCGACGATCCACCAAAT
Organism: Picea engelmannii; assembly: GCA_009831015.1. Taxonomy (NCBI): domain Eukaryota; kingdom Viridiplantae; phylum Streptophyta; class Pinopsida; order Pinales; family Pinaceae; genus Picea; species Picea engelmannii. Next base: position 47,629 of record ML828815.1, read on the forward strand.
AAATTAGAAGAAATGGCGAAGAATGGAAAGCGAACAGACAGGCTTAAAAATGGGGTGACAATAGTTCCACAAAAGACGTGAGGACTCGACGGTTAAATTGTATTTCTCGGAAGTTTTCAGTGCAAAATGTATACCATGGAAGAGGGCATGATAGGTGGAGCGTAATACGGAAGAGGGTATGATATGAGTCCAGTTGTAAATATGTATATCGCATAAGTGATGGTACTGTTCGCAGGCCATGGAACAACAAAAGTTCAATCTAGAGCCCGCCTACCTAGAATTCGCGGTCGGAGAAGTGTCTTTGTTGGTCAATTCCTCTATCGTGGAACTCCGAGGCATTTTCTTAACCAACCAACCTGCAAGTCCGACTGTCAATTTGTATAGTGCAGAACTGTGGGTGTTGTTTGTAGGGCACATAACAATAGAAGAAATTATTTGCCCTTTATTATAGCATCTATGGCACAAATGTGGTATGGCTTGTTTTAGCACTTTTCCATCCGTAAACAATGTCAATATTGAACCCTCTAGCCCTAGAGCTCGTGTGTCAATTTGTATATCGTAGAGGTTTGAATGTTGTTTGGAGGTCACGAAAAAGTACAAGTTCAATGTTAAGCCAGTCAATGCGCAAGTCTGCCTGTCAATTTGTATATGGCAGGACTATGGGTGTTACTTATAGGACACAGAACAATAGAGGGCCAATTTAAAGAAAGGGGAAGCGCTCGTTGGAAATGCATGAATCCACCAAGCCGCGCAGCAAGGCATTTTCGAAAAAAAATGATTAAGTAACCACGAAGAAAAACTACAGGGAATAAAAGAGTGGTAAAATAGAAAGGTGGAGGGCAGTTTTCGTAAGCGTGAATTGGTTTCAAAGAAGCCCCTTTGTTGCAAAACCATCATTTTCTACTAATTGTCAGCAAATGCATTGTTGAAGATTAGATTTTATTGCAACCTGTGCATGTAAGTATGTTCTTGATACATTATTCCATGACTATAACATATTAACTTAACTATTAAACTTCATTTTCTACTAATTGTCAGCAAATGCTTTGTTGAAGATTAGATTTTATTGGAGTGTGTGGGTGTAATTGTGTTCTTGATACATTCTTCTATGACTATAACATATTAACTTAAGTATTAAACTTCTTGCATTATGGGTTGTTAGCATTAAAACTTAATAGTTGCATGTCTAGAAATAAGAATGACGATTTTGTGGCAAGATTGTACATTGGTATTGCTATATTCTATCTGCATTATGAATAGAATTGAACGTTGGTTTCAAATTGTGTGTAATCCATTTTTTGTTTGCATAAAAGGCTCATGGATTGACATAGTACATTTTCATATAATTCTTTCATGTTCCATCTTAGAAAAAATAACCTAAGTAAACACAATATCCAAGAAATACGACAACACTGAACCATGCCAATGAGAACATGCATTAAATCCAGAAAAGAAGCAGCAATGAAGACTCCAAGGCAAAAAAATTTAATAGCAAATCCATTTAAAAAAATAAGAAAAACAAGAGTATTGTACATCTATCCTTAGAAATTGTACCCAGTTCTTCAGGCCAAAACATTGAATGTTTCTACCACAAACACAGGCATGGGATCTATAGTATGCAACATCCTTGCAGTTTTTTCCTCGATGAATCATCCTATGGTGAAATTGATAGTTTTTAGAAGCTTCCCGTGAGGAAGAAGACGAAAAACGTTGCAGGGAAAATGGAATAGCCCTTAACTAAAACCGCCTTTGCATAGTCGAAAAAAAATTAGGGACACAGGTTGCACGTGTAATTTCATAGGCCCAAATTAGTCCATTATGGGTGGAAGGAGATGACTAGTAGAAAAATGCCTTGCAGCAATGAGAGTTATGGACTTGATTCTCGAAGATGGTAATTGTATATCCAGTGAACATGACAGTAGTCCCGCAAGTGAATAATTTTTTGGCTTGAAATATATCTCTGGGAGCATCAACATATCTTTATTTACAATGAAACTCTTCCTCCCAGAACGGACTAATTTCGAACTCTGGAATTCCTACTTTCACGTTGCAAAGCGTATATTGCGTTCAACGTTAGTTTCTTTTCTGAAGCTTTTTTTGGTGTTATCAGGACTGCCATCACTTAGCCAGGAAGTTTCGCCCATTATGGTTGATTTAAATTTGGGCGCAGGAGTGGGAAGAGTCTTTGCATTGCCATTATCCATTTTCGTATCATCGGTCATCAGATCATCTTCTTCCGGCTCAGAATCCATGACATCAACCTCTGTGGCAACGATGAATGCAACTAGGAAAGTTGTCTAAGCAGGCAGGGTTTCCTTGGAATTCTTTGGCTTGAAATATATCTCTCAGTGTACCAAGGGACCATCTCCTTTTTTGTTCCTAGGCGGAGGGAGATGAGTAGTAAGAATATGTCATGGAATAGTGGAACCTCTGGCCATTATGCCTGAATGTGTTTACTTTATCTGGACATAACTAATGCCACAAGCTAACGAAAAATTTCCATTTGCTCGAGACGATGTTTGTAATGAAAATCGGGGAGGGATAATATAGCCCTCCGCAAATTATGGTTTAATGCGTATCAATGGAATATATCCTCAAGCCTTTCTATGATAAATTACAATATCCAGGGTTCGTTCAGAATGAGTTGTCACCATTACAGCTCACTAATTGCATAATTAGAAAAAAGTGCGAAGGTCGCGGTGACGACGAAGAGAGATTAAGAATTAGAAATTTCTTAAAGGCGCCAACCCGTCGGTGCACAAAAACAGATTGCATCATGTTTTAAATGAATACTTGGAAATGATAACATACTTCTGCGCAAATCTTAGTTTAATTCGTAGTAATGACAAATCTTCTCCGAATTTCCGTAAATTAATGACAATATTAACGGTCCCTGCAGGATGAACTACTAACATTAAAGATTAATTATTGCATATCTGGAAACAAGTACGAAGGCAGCGGTGATGGCAAATTGTGACGAAGCGTTTTACATTTTGTGCACCCGCCAACCCACAAAATTGATTCCAAGAAATACCTAAGTATGAAAAGAGGTCGGGCAACTTACAAATGAAAAAGGGCAGAAGGTATACCCAGGAGACGTGAAGGGATGATGGTCGTATTGCATCGCAGTGACATATATCGACCGCCAATTTGTATGTCGTGAAATTTCGGTTGTTGTTTGTGCGTAGGGGAATAGCAGAAGCGCAATGGCAAGAGGGAAATTTGTATATTGTTGAACTTCGGGTTCTGTATATAAAAGCATGAGAGATTGGGAAAAAGGACCAAGTAAACAGAAAGTGAAAGCATACGAGATGAAGGGGGGGTTTTTTGCTAATTTGTAAATTGAGGAAGTCTAGGTGCTAGTTGCACTCGACGGAACAATGGAAACGCAATGTTAAACCCACCTATGCAGGAACTCGCAATTAAAAAAGGGAAAGCAGAGAGAAAAGAGAAACTAGAATTTTTTTGAAAAACGAGTAATACACACTAAATATGTACTATAAAGTATGAACATGACATGTTATAGAGCATGTATGGATCCTGCATTCCATACTTGTCCACTTTTTGGATCGTGGGTTCTCGGACTGGCGGGCTCTGAATTGGGAATCCATTGTTCCGTGGTCTACAAATAGCATCCCGAATTTCGCGATATACAAATTGGCCAGCAGACCTGCAGGCTAGCTCGGTCAACATTACACTCCTTTTGTTTTGTGTCATGCAAACAATACTCGGAGTTCCACGATATACAAATTGACAAACGGAATCTAGGGTTGGCAGCCTCGAGAGTGCCAGTGTTTACGGATTCTAATTCCTATTAAGCATTTAACATTATCTAAAAAAATTATTTTGAATACTAAATTATTAATATTAAATATTGATATTGTACAATTTAATTAGACAACAAGGTTTGTACAATATGAAACGGGGAAGCTGTCGGTCGGTTGGGCTGGTGATATAAAAGTAAGTGAAATCTGAATACGTGAATCCGCCAACTTCCTTACCAATAAAGTTTCCGAAAAAAATGAGTAATACATAAAATCTACTTTTAGAAAGTACGGACATGAGATTTTATAGAGCATGTATTGTTCCTGCATTCCATACTTAAGCCAATCTTTGGATCGTGGGTTCTCGGGCTGGCGGGCTCAAAACTAGGCCTCTATTGTTCCGTGACCTACAAATAGCACCCAAGATTTCTACGATATACAAATTGACAGGCGAACTTGCCGCCTGGCTCACTCAACATTGCATTTCTATTGTTCTGTGTGGTTCAAACAACACTCGGAGTTCCACCATATAAAAATTCATAGATGGACTCCAAGGCTGGTGGGCTCAACCTTACAATTGTTTATGGATGTTGATCCCTATCAACTATCTAACACTACCTAAAAATATTATTTTCAATACTAAAGTATTAATATTAAATATTCATATTGTACAATTTGATTACATAAAGTTATAAAAGGATGTGAAATATCTTATTTCAAAGAAAAACCCGCCTATTCAGAAACTTACGTTCCAATTTTTTTGTATAATATGAAATGGGCAAGAGTTCATTTGGGTTGTTGATATAAAAATGGGTGTAAATATGAACACGTGTATCCTTCAAGTTACGCACCTATAAAATTTCGCAAGAAACGAGTTATACATACCAAATATGCACTTTTATAAAGTATGGGCTTGAGATTTTATAGAGAATGTACGTAGCCCTCATTCCATACTTAGCCACTTTTTGAATCACAAGTTCTTAGGCTGGAGGGCTCAAAATGGGGCCTCTGTTGTTATGTGCCCTACAAATGTTCGACAACACAGGTATTCCAACAGAGGACGAACACCTTCAGTAACCACTCACATAACCAGATCAAAGATCAACACACCGATGTTTTCACGTGGTAAAACCCCTACGGGGAAACATCCACGACCCCAGCCAACGCGGCCACTTGGAGCA
>ML828815.1:57937-73431 GCA_009831015.1 Picea engelmannii
CTATGTCGGGAACATATCGTGACCGTCAGATTGCCTAACTACAAATGCATACTAGTGCATACTAAAGAAACACACTTTTACCTAACGACATATTAGACCAAGTAGATCTTAACTAACTCCTAAGTGTCTAAATATCCTAACAACAAATAGCACCCAGAGTTATGCGATATACAAATTGACAAGCGGACTTGCAGACTATTTGAATTTTAAAGGCCTCTTGTCGATGTATTAGCACAATTGGACTTGGGCCAGTTTATATTCATTTCTTACAATATCAAATGGAGAAGCGGTCAGTCGGCCTGGTGATATAAAAGTAATTGAAATATGAAGTCATGAATCCCCCAACTTCCGCAGCTAGAAGTTTTACAAAAAATGAGTAATACATACTAAGTATGTACTCTTATAAGGTATAGACATGAGGTTTTTATAGAGCTTGCATGGATCCCACATTCCATACTTGGCCACTTTTTCAATCGTGGGTTCTCAGTCTAGCGGGCTCAAAACTGGGCCTCTATTGGTCTGTATCCTACAAATAGCACCCAGAGTCCTCCAATATACAAATTGACAGACGAACTTGCAGACTGGCTCACTCAACATTGCAGTTCTATAGTTCTGTGTCTTCTAAACAACATTTGGAGGAAATGAGCAATATATACTAAAGATGTACTTCTAAAAAATATGGATATGAGATTTTATAGAGCATGTACGGATCCCTCATTCCATACTTAGCCACTATTTGAATCGCGGGTTCTCGTCCTGGCGGGTTCAAAATTGGGCCTCTGTTGTTCCATGGCCTACAAATAACACCCACATTTCCATGATATACAAATTGACAAGCGAACTTGCAAGCTATTTGAATTTTAAGGCCCTCGTGTTGATTTCATAACACATTTGTACTTAGGCCAGTTTATATTTGTTTATTACAATATCAAACGGGGAAGCGGTCAGTCGAGTTGGTGATATAAAAGAAAGTGAAATCTGAAGTCATGAATCCGCCAACTTCTGCACATAAAAATTTTCCAAAAAACAAGTAATACATACTAAGTATGCTCTTATAAAGTATGGACATGAATTTTTTTTAGATCATGTATGGATCCCACATTCCATACTTGGACACTTTTTGGATCACGGGTTCTCAGGCTGGGGGGCTGAAAATTGGGCCTCTATTTTTCTGCGCCATACAAATACAATTCCGCGATATACAAATTGACAAGTGGACCTGCGAGCTGGCTGGCTCAACATTGCACTTCTATTTTTCCGTGTCCTCCAAACAACACTCAGAGTTCTGTGATATACAAATTTACAGATGGACTCCAGGGCTGGCGGGTTCAAGATTTCCATTATTCATGGATGGTAATCCCTATCAACTATCTAACATGATCTAAAAACATTATTTTCAACACTAAATTATTAATATTAAATATTGATATTGCAGAATTTAATTAGACAAGAAAGTTTGCAAACTTTGGTCGAGTGATCTAAAAAAAGAAGAGGCTTGTAACTTTGAAAGATTTGCAAGTGTTTAAACTAAGTTCGCTTAGATAAAAGGGTCAATTTACAACACATAAGTTAAATAAACTTTCACATTCAAGGTGCAGATAATAACCAGCAAAACAGAGAACAGTAAACACATAGCACAACAAATGATAAAGGAGTTCACCTCTCTCTTGGGCTACATCTCCTGGTCCAGCTTCCAATGGATCTTTTGTATTATTTTCTCAAAGTGCTAAAAGCAGTGCCTTATAGTGCTCAAAATTCCAAATATATGGCTCCAATGGCTCTAGAACGTCCAAAAACCCTAGCTGGGCTTTTTCGGCACCTGGTTTGGCCAAAAAATGAAGAAGATATGCTTCATAGAAGTTTTCCCCTTCAAGTTTGTTGTCTCTTGTTCGCCAAAACGCACCTCTGTGTGTCTAACCCAACTTTTGGATGCTTTCCGTTCCTAAACCCAACACCCATGTGCCTTCCCGTGAATGGTTCCAAAATATCGCACCGTTAACAGGTTTTGGGCCCCCAAAGTCGGAGGTGTTGGGCGCATGGTGGGGCCATGTGGCCACGTCCCAGTGCTCAATTAGGGGCACGTTTAAAAGGTGGAATGAAATTTTGACAAGTGGCGGGTTGGAGCGGTGACCATTTGAACGCATGCACATGGTATCCAATGTGGTTGCATGAAGAGTATAAGAACCGCGACCGGGGGCTAGGGCTAATCCCCAGCCCGGACACAACCCAAAATACAACAACACTTCACTTTAAATATAAGTTGTGCGCTTATAGGGTTAAGTACCAATGCGTGGGATAGTGGTAGCTCACACTCTGCTAAGGCATTACCTCTGTGGGAGAGGTCCTGGGTTTGAACCCCGCAGACTCCAAACCATAATTTTATTAGACAGCAGGGTGCCACGTGGCAGCCCATGCCTGGGCCACGTGGCACCTTATAAATTGTCGAAATACTACCACGTGTCCAACCACAACTTGACATCCGACTAACCAATCAACATTTTCCACATCATCATATGCCATGTCAGCATAAGGTCCCTTCCACGTCAGTGTATGGTACCTACCACGCCATTGTACGGTCCTTTCCACGTCAATTATACGGACTGTACAATCAGTAAAATTTTGCTTGTTTGGCAAATCGAACAAAACACAATATCTTGCTCATACAGTGTATGTTTGAACCCGTTCTAAGTGCGTTGGGTTCATGACGATGAGGCCTACGTCCTTGTTCATTTTGAAGTGATTCTGAGCACTTTAAATTTTGAGCAAAATTTGATCCCCTAGATCACTCCTCCCCATTGGGAAGCTTTTGGACCTCCAAAAGACTACTTTCAGTCTATCTAAAGATGAGGGTATAGTTCCCTCACCTTTCCAACCTCAATCCACTTGGCCTTGCTTGGATTTGTGTCCTTAAGACCAACTTGAAGGTATTCCACATTTCCTCGTTTTGAAGTTCTCATCCTCCTGTCAAGGATTGTGTCTTCATGCAGTTCTGTAAGATATTCTGTTAAGAAATCATCTATAGAAGGAATCTAAACATGCTCTCGTTGATCATCATTCAAAGGAGGTTCATACAACTTCAAATTCTCAACATTGACAATTGTATACATTTTCATATAGGGAGGCAAATCCAAATAGAAGGCATGGTTACCAATCTTTCCAAGAACTTTGAAAGGTCCATATCTAATTGGTTTCAGTTTTTTACCTTCTCCTTTAAGCCTCTCTTTGTTGATGTATAGCCAAACTTCATCTCCAAGTTGGAAACTGTGATCAACACGATGCTTGTCATGTCTTGCCTTGTACTTGGCTTGACTCTTTTCCAACTGTTCTTGTACCATTTGATGTATCAACTGAATTTGTTCAATGCACTTTTCTTCCCTATCAATGTCATATTGACCATCAATAGCAATATCTTTCCAAAAAATAAAATCTAAAGGAGATTTGGGCAAATAGAAAAAACATGCTTCAAATGGCGATGTTTGCATTGAAGAGTGCTTAGCCCGATTGTAAGCATGTTGAATGTAGTGTAAATGCTCATCCCAAAGTTTAGGGTGCTTGCTGCAATAACCACGAAGAAGATGCACCACTATTATATTAACCACTTATGTTTGACCATTGGTTTGTGGATGAAAAGTTGTGCTCTTTTTCAGTTTGGTGTCCATGAGTGCCCATAAACTTGACCAAAAGTTCCCAATAAATCAAGAATCTCGATCAGAAATAATGGATTTAGGCAACCCAAAATGTACCCAAACATGCTGAAAGAACATTTGTGTCATTTGCTCAACTGTAACCTGCTTCTTACAAGGCATCAAAATACACATTTTACTGAAACGGTCAACCAAAACATAAAGATAATCATGATTTTTTTTAGACATAGGTAAACCTCCTACGAAATCCACAGAAATGCTTTCCCAAGGACGAGAAGGAACCGAAAGTGGAGTATACAAACCCAACTTTCTATTGCTAGGTTTGCTTGTAGCACATAACGAACATCCTCTTACATATCTTGAAACACTTTCATTCATTTTAGGCCAATAGCAATACCTTTGCAAATTAGCCACTGTCTTGCCTACACCAAAGTGACCAGCAATAAGAGAAGAATGAGCTTCTCTTATAATGTTGATTCTTTCACCCTGTGGAATACATAGCTTGCCAAGATGATACAAAAGATTATCATGCACATGGTAATCCAATTCCTCAACATGGTTAGAATGACACAAAGTCGCATACACTTCTTTAAAATCAGCATCTAAAGCATATTGTTCAACATAGCTTTCATGCATGATAGGATTATGCTTAAGAATAACTTAAGCACTAATAATAGGCCTAGAAAGCATATCAACAACTTTGTTATAAATTCCCTTATCATACCTTATGACCAAGTGGAATTGTTGTAGAAAGCCCATCCATCTGATGTTCCTTGCTTGTTGTAGCTTTGTTTGTGATTGTAAGTATTGCAATGGTTGATGAACTGTGTGAATGATAGTTTCTTTTCCCAACAAATAATGTTTCCATTTTTTCACACTTTGCACCAATGCATACAACTCCTTATCATAAGTAGGATAATTAATTACAACGCCATTAAAAGTTTTAGAATGAAAACAAATGGGATTACCATGTTGTAACAAGACTGCTCCCATTGCATAATTGCTTGCATCAGTTTGGATTTCAAAAGGTTGTCTCAAATTTGGAAGTGCAAGAATTGGGGCTGAACTGATTTTCTCCTTCAAAGTATCAAAATCCTTTGGTTGCTTGCCTCCCCATTCGAAAACTTTCTTAATGCTTGTTACTGCATGTAATGGAGCTGCAATTGAAGAAAAGTTAGCAATAAACTTTCTCCAATATTGGGATGCTCCCAAAAAGCTTCTTACCTCTATCACATTGTTGGGCTTGGACCACTCCAATATGAATTTGACCTTGGAGGGATCAATTTTCAACTCTCCTCGACCAACAATATGCCCCAAGTAAACAAGTGAGGTCTTTCCAAACTCACATTTAGACATATTCAAAAACAACTTTTCTTTTCTCAAGACATCTAAAACTTGCTTTACATGCACAACATGCTCTTCATGAGATTTGCTAAAAATCAAAATGCCATCCAAGTAGACAATAACACAATCATCAAGAAAAGGCCTCAAGACATCATTCATGACTCTCATGAAAGTAACAGGAGCATTGCAAAGTCCAAATGGCATTACCATCCACTCAAACAAACCTTTCTTTGTTTTGAAAGTTGTCTTCCATGTGTCTCCTTCAGCAATCCTAATATGATGATATCCACTTCTCAAATCCAACTTAGTAAAGTACTTAGCATCTTTCAATTGATCAAGTAAATCATCAATTCTAGGAAGAGGATATCGATTCTTTACCATAATCTTGTTCAAGGCCCTGAAATCTACACACATGCGCCATGTACCATCTTTCTTTGGCACTAAAACAATTGGAGATCCACATGGCGACGTTCTTGGCATGATGACCCCTTTGTCAAGCAACTCTTGGATTTGTTTTTTAATTTCAACATTCTCCATGATTGACATCCTGTACATACCAATGTTCGGAAGAGGGCTATCTTGTTGCAATTGTATTTCATGTTGGATAACCCTTCTTGGAGGCAATCCCTTTGGTTCCTGAAACATCTCATCATATTGGTTAACAACCTCATATAAATCAGATTTCAACTTTTCATCACAACCTTGGAAAACTTCTTTTTCAACATTGTCTTTGGGTTTAATCATCAAGAGGACAAAATTCTTACTAGCATTGACTAATCTCTTCATTTGTCCCGCATTTACAAGTGACAAATTCGTCTTCTTTGTATGTGCTCTAACAATGTACTCAACTCCATTTTAAAATAAATGATACTTATTCTCATGACGATGAAAGATGGCTCTCCTATCATATAAATATGGACTTCCCAACACTATACCACAGATATCAAAGGAATAACATCAAGCTCTACCTCATCTATAAAATTTGCAGTAATGGCAAATCTAAGTTTACACCTTCTTGTCACCTGCAATTTAGCATTATCACATATCCAACCTAGAGGGTATGGTTTAGGATGTGGAATAGTTTCCAAATTTAATTTCTTGATAGTGTCTTCAGATATGAGGTTTGCTTGAGATCCAGTATCAAAAAGCATATCTATCTTGGTATGTTTTGAAACAACCCTTATGTGAAAAAGCTCTATTCTTTATTTTTATTGTTGAGTTTCATTGAGGCTACTACTATTTGAAGAACTAGTACTTGAAAAAGAACCCTTACCTTGATAACCCATGGCTGTAATTTTTGTTTCATCACCCGAATCGGAACCCAAATCTTGTTGTATGGTTGCAATAGTATTTGGCTTCCCTTTGTGGCTGAACTTTTTGGGTCTTTTTTCAGGATGAAGTTTTTAACAATGGTCTTCATCATGGCCATCCTTTGAACAATGTTTGCATGTAAATTTTTCTCCCTCTTTCTTAACATAAACAATTTTTTTTCCATTTCCCTTGAACTTCCTCTTTCCCTTGTCTCCATGACTGAAATGATTCTTGTTGCCCTCATGAGTTTCATTCCTCCCTCTTGCTTCCAAATGAGTTGCCTGAACACAAAATTCATCTAAATTTGAAGGGTTAAACATGAGTATTGTATGTCTCAAGTAACTATGTAAAGTGTTGAACAACTGAGAGGGGGGGGTGAATCAATTGTCACTGTGCTTAAACAATTATGCTTCTTTTAAAAATATTTACAAGGCACTCAATGATGATCACAATAATGCAGGGAAATGAGCAATGGCACATTCAACATCAGTCACATATATGAGAAACACAAAGACAGATATTTCCCAAGGAAACCCATACAGGGTAAAAACCTCTTCTTCTTTATATGATAAGTATTATTTACATTCTTTACATTATCATACATTTGAGCACCAACTCATTGTGAGGCTACAACCTCTGTTTTGCAAGATGCAACTTGCTGAGAGCACCAACTCTCTGTTTTTCTCTAGCACCCACTAGAAGTTAGCACCAACTCCCTAGTTTCTCTAGCTCCAACTAGAAAGGAGCACCAACTCCCTGGTTTCTCTAGCACCAACTAGAAGGAAGCACCAACTCCCTGTATTCAAGCCCCCACTTGAACCTCTGAGGACACCAGTCCTCCCTAGCACCTCCCAATCACCCTTGATTATTAATATGAAATATTGAAACCTATTACAGTGATATAGTGTTCAAAAACAGCTTACCAATCTCATCATTGTTCTGCAAGATTTTTCTACTCAGACTTCCTCGTTGTCTTCCAGCATGCATCCGCTGCCCATTCTGTTCTTCTGCTTTTATTCTCTGTGCGCCATGTCCGCTGCACAGTTCTTCTTCTTTTCTTTTCAGCTACTGCACTCTGATCCTTCTTCATGCATGAGTCACCTTCAACAACATCCACAGCAATCCCAGCAACAACAACAACCACATCTCATCTTTGTACTGTGTATATATAGCTTTTGTGCACCTTGTGCATGCAATGCGTGCAATACCTTTGCATACTCACACCGTGCCGATATCCTCCACAACGCGAGTGCTCTGTCTGATCATCATCGTGACTCTTCAGCTTCTCTGACCGTTTTTCCACTCGTTCAACATCACTGTATGTTATGCTGAGATTCCCCAGCCTCTCTGGAAGTTGAGACTCTTCATATTCTCTGTGATAGTCGAGATCACCTTCTCTATTCCAGTTACAAGCTTCAATGCTCATCCAACTGTCAATAGCCTCCACGAGCATCTTCATCCCTCTTGAAGATTCCCAGAGACTCTTCATCTCCTCTATCAATCACCCCGAAGTGTCTTCGAGTTCTCTGGCAGAAACCATCGGTGGTTTCTGGCAGTTACACTGTGACGTGCAACAGTAGCCCTCCGATTATACTCAGATTCACCTGCATCATTGGATTAACTCTAATGGGTTCTTGTGTTATTTACCAGTTTCACACTTCCGCAATTCAGAGATTCTACGATGAGACATCTTGAGTCTCCATGTCACGAGTTCTGAAACTCTGAAATAGAGCTTTTATGCTCTAGCTCCTTCCTCTATATGACCATGGCCATGACCAAGCACTTATGCAAAAAGTGCTTTTCACGAATTCACATTTCGTGAGTCTGGAGATGAGGCATCTTGACTCTCCAAGTCGCGATCCCCGAAACCCCAAAATGGAGCTTATCTAAACTGACTCCTTCCCTTCTCATGACCACCGACGGTGACCATAAGCTGTGCCAAAAAGGCGCTTTATATTTCACAAGTTTATAAATTTCATTGAGTCTGATCAACGGTTAAAATCTCCATAGATCTGATGGTCTAGATCTTATCGTGATCTTGCATCTCGCGAGTTTCCACACCAGGCTTCATTGACTCCAAGTCAACGACTTGTCCTATGATTTGACGGTCCAAATCTGATCTTAATTCAATGGCTCAGATCATATCGCGATTTTGCATCTCGCGAGTTCGGTGGTTATGTTTCTTGCCTCTCCAAGTCACGATAGGCGAAGCTCCAAGATGGAGCTGGATCAACGGTTCAGATCACACCTTGATCTAACGGCTGCGATTAAATCGCGATTTCTCATCTCGCGAGTTCAGTGGTTATGTTTCTTGCCTCTCCAAGTCGCGATTCGCGAAACTCCGAGATGAAACTAGATCAACGGTCCAGAAAAAAACTTTGATCTGACGGCTGCGATTAAATCGCGATTTCGCATATCACGATTTTGATAGTTATGTTTCTTGCCTCTCCATGTCGTGAGACTCTAAACTCCGAGATGAAGCTAGATCAACGGTCCAGAACAAAACTTTGATCTGACAGCTGTGATTAAATCGTGATTTCGCATATCGCGATTTTGATAGTTATGTTTCTGCCCTTTCCATGTCGCGAGTTGCGAAACTTCGAAGTGGAGTCGGATCCAACGATCAGAAATGATGCTTCTCCTCCCGAGCTTACTTTGTTCCTCTTACTCTAATCTTGCCATCGTTGATCTTTGTCATCGCTGATCTTTGCCATCGCTGATCTTTGCCATCGCTGATCTTTGTCATCGCTGATATTTGCCATCGCTGATCTTTGCCATCGCTGATCTTTGTCATCGTTGATCTTGCCATCAATGACAAGCTTACTCCCAATTGTAAACCTTCCAACATAAAGCTCAAATGTATTTGAGTAAAGTTTCTTGAGAAGACAAATCTACTCCCAAAACCAAATCTCTTCTCCTAAATTCTTGAGTAAAGATTTGTACATTTTTCCCTTTAGCTTGTCTAAAATTTTGCCAATCCATAGTAGGTTTCTGCATGTATGCTAAAGGATAGAATTGTTTTTTAATTGCAACAATGAAATCATTCAAAGAGGATAAAATTTTACCATGTTTCTTTACGTCCTCTTGAGTTTTGACTTCCCACCAAATGAGTGTTTCACTATCCAATCTTAAAGAAGCAAGATGAATTTTAGTTTCATCATCTTGAATTCTTTGTATCCTACAATACACTTCAATCTGATAAATCCAATTATCTAATTTCTCAGCATTTACCTCTTCATTGTACATTGGCAATTCAAATTTAATATCAAGCTTTAACAAAGGAATTTGTGGAGGAATTTTACCATGTCCCTTTGGAATATTTGGAGGTGGTTGTGAAATGGTAGAAGAAGTGGAATATGGGGGTGAGGGAGGTGGAGTGTCACCATTCCCTCCTTTTCCCTTTGGAATCTTATCACCGTTGTCTCCCTTGTCCTTTGAAGGGTTGGAGATTTTACCTTGCAATCTTGCATTCCTTTCTACAAACACGTTTTTCACCATTTCTGTCATATCCATGAAACCCTTTCTGAAATCTTCATCTTTAGAAGGAAGATTTTCATGACTCTCTACATGAACCATACTTGGTGAATGTCTCCTTGTAGCTTGAGGTGAGTGTATAGTCCTTCTTCTTGAAAGTTGAGAACTTGGTTCCACAAGTTGATTGTCTCCTCTTGTGAGCCTCAACCTTGTGAGCATCAGAAAACAAATACTTGCAAATAATCAAGCCTTCAAAAACCAAAGCTCTGATACCAACTTGATCTAAAAAAAGAAGAGGCTTGTAACTTTAAAAGATTTGCAAGTGTTTAAACTAAGTGTGCTTAGATAAAAGGGTCAATTTGCAACACATAATTTAAATAAACTTTCACATTCAAGGTGCAGATAATAACCAACAAAATAGAGAACAGTAAACACATAACACAACAAATGATAAAGGAGTTCACCCCTCTCTTGGGCTACATCTCCTGGTCCAACAGTCAACTTCCAATGGATCTTTTGTATTATTTGCTCAAAGTGATAAAATCAGTGCTTTACAGTGCTCAAAATTCCAAACAGATGGCTCCAATGGCTCCAGAACGTCCAAAAACCCCTAGTTGGGCTTTTTCGGCACCTGGTTTGGCCAAAACATGAAGAAGATATGCTTTCTGGAAGTTTTCCCCTTCAAGCTTGTTGTCTCTGGTTCACCAAAACGCACCTCTGTGTGTCTAACCTAGCTTCTAGATGCTTTCAGTTCCTAAACCCAGCACCCGTGTGCCTTCCCGTGAATTGTGCCAAAATGTTGCACCGTTAACAAGTTTTGGGCCCCCAAAGTCGGAGGTGTTGGGTGCATGGGGGGGCCATGTGGCCACGTCCCAGCGCTGAGTTAGGGGCACGTTTAAAAGGGGGAATGAAAGTTTAACAAGTGGCAGGCTAGAGCGTTGACCGTTTGAACACGTTCACATGGTATCCAATGTGGTCGCATGTGGAGTGTAAGAACCACGACCGGGGGATGGGACTAAGCCCTAGCCCGGACGCAACCCAAAATACAACAACACTTCACTTTAAATATAAGTTGCGTGCTTATAGGGTTAAGTACCAATGTGTGGTCTAGTGGTATCCCACACTCTGCTAAAGCATTACCTCTGTGGGGGAGGTCCCGGGTTCGAACCCGGTGGACTCCCAACCATAATTTCATTAGACAGCAGGGTTCCACATGGCAGCCCATGCCTGGGCCACGTGGCACCTTAAAACTTGCCAAAAGACTGCCACGTGTCCAACCATAACTCAACATCTAACTAACCAATCAACATCTGCCATGTCATCATATTCCATGTCAGCATACGATCCCTGTCACATCATCGTACGGTACCTGCCACATCAGCGTACGGTCCTTGCCACGTCAGTTGTACGAACTGTGCAGTCAGCAAAATTTTGCATGTTTGGCAAATCGAACAAAACGTGATATCTTGCTCATACAGTGTCTGTTTGAACCCGTTCAAAGTGCATTGGGTTCGTGATGATGAGGCCTATGTCCCTGTTCGTTTTGAATAGATTTTGAGCACTTTGAATTTTGAGCAAAATTTGATCTCGTGGATCATCGAGCTAGTGATATAAAAGTAAGTGGAAATCTGAACATGTACATCTGCCAACTTCCGCACCTAGAAATTTTCCAACAAACGAGAAATACATAGCAAACATGTACTTTATATGGACATGAGATTTTATAGAAAATGCACAGATCCTTCATTCCATACTTAGGCACTTTTTGGATCGCGGGTTCTCGGCCTGGCGGGCTCAAAATTGAGCCTCGATTATTCCGTTTCCTACAAATAGCATCCATACTTCTATGATATACAAATTGACAGACAGACTTGTAGGCTCTCTCGCTCAACATTGCACTTCTATTGTCTTGTTTCCTCCAAACAACACTCAGAGTTCCCCGACATACAAATTGATAGAAGGACTCAAGGACCAGTGGGCTCAACATTGCGATTGTTTACGGATGGTCATCCTATCTAACATTATTTTCAAATAATAAATTATTGATATTAAATATTGATATTGTACAATTGAATTACATAAAATTATCAAAGGATGTTAAATCACTTATTTTAAAAAAAAAGAAGGAAACAAAAGAAAGTTTTTTAAAATTCTATCACCGCAAGCATAACAAGGACCAATTTGAATTTTAAGGGCCTCTTGTTGATATGATAGCACAATTGCACTTCGCACAATATATATTCATTGATTTCAAATTATTCCAGGAGATTAAGTTTACCAAGTTCATGGATTAAGAAAAAATGATAAAACAACAACCAATTTGAATTTTAAGGGCCTCTTGTTGATATGATGGCACAATTGCACTTCACACAATATATATTTGTTGATTTCAAATTATTCCAGGAGATTAATTTTACCAAGTTCATCGATCAAGGAAAACTACCAAAACAAGCCACATACTACATTTGCGTCACAACGCCATAGAAATTATCAGGCGGATTTGCGGGCTAGCTGGCTAAAAAATTCATTCTATTGTTCTGTGTCCTCCAAAAAATAGTTGGAGTTCTGCAATATACAAATTGACAGACGAAGCACACAACCAAGAACCAAATAAACTTCAAACAAGTTGCAAGAAAGTTTCCAGAAGGTTCCATAGAGCAGGATGGATCCACCTTTGCACCAAACAATTTGATATACAAAGAAAAGATATTGTTGCATTTGTTTTCTCTTGCATCTGATATATGCTCCCAGTAGAAAATAATCAGGGCCATGGGATATATGGGGTTTGTTTCCATGCTTCCCATTTTTTGGACCGAACAATGTTATGCGCGTGCAATCCCAACTAGCCGTGTCTGACGAACATTCATTTGGATGTTGAAGAAATGTTATAGAGACACATGAGGTATTTTCGTTTCCTGACAAAGTTTCATATATATATATTTTCCCTTCTTCAGCCGATATGGAAAATTACATTGTCCTCATTTAAGGTGAATTTGTTGTGTATCCGAAGGTACAGCGACATGTAGACATTGTTTTCCTTTTTTCTGTAGATATGTTTCATACGACAACTCTGCCAACTTAGGAATAACATTTTCTAATAGAGGTTGCCTAACCATACAATGCACGGTTGTGTTTTCCACGGTTTGGAAGACAGTATTGACGCAATGTCCATATATATATGGAAATTTTTCACCACATCATAGACAATCAATCATACCATCACTTATCAAAGCGGAGGCAGAAGAAGGAGAGTTGCATTTTGCACATACAAGTTCAAAGGGGGTCGAGTACACATCGAATGCAACTAAAACACCTTCAACCTGGCAACGAGAACATAGGAATTAATACATTGAACAATATAATACACAACTGCACCCCCTCCTCCCCTTAAAAAAATAAAAAATAAACAAAAAAGGAAGCAAAATTTTGATCAAGGCTATTTCTATAAGCAAAGTGAGGATGATTGTGTGGATGTATACGCACAACAATTGTAGAGATAGATATTTTTTTCAGTTTCTCTACTATATATGTAATATCCCTAAGGCCGAACCCAATTGTAAATGTAAATGAAAATGTACTTAAGCTGGTGAGTTGTATGACATAATTTTATATGCACATTTCATGGTATAGTGCGCACATGTATTGCGCAGTAAAATGAGGAAGTGTGCACATTCTTGGATACCGTGCGGAGAAACTTGAGTGTGCGTGATTGTGAAGCCAGCGATATTTTGTGTATATGCTATGTTTTATAGGCTGGTGAGCCATTTATTATAATCTAGGATGCTTATGTTTTGATTAGGATGGAGAGCCTAGATGTTAAAGGCCAGTGCACCTGTTTTTGTACATGTCTCATAATTAATATAAATACATCGTTGTGCGTAGACTGACCAAAATAAAATAGATGGGGGACTAAACTCCAGTGGTTAGGGAAAGGGAGGGGATATGCTAAGGAAAGGGGCTAAGCTAGGGAGCTTAAGCCAAAAAGGAATATTATATTATTATTTCTTAAATATAAAGTATGGATAATTATTTTATCCTAAGTTCTAAAGTTGGGCACAAGTGGTCCAAAGTAGCTCCCAACATGACAAGTGTCAAGTTGGGGACATCCATACATATTGTTGGGACTTAGTTCATTTCCGATCATATTTTCCATCATTCCTTCCATCATTGAGCCATGCAGTCAATCATCCATGAGTATTCACGCCCATTGAGCCATCCTTGGTATCTTCATGATTGTACCTGAACCCGTATCCATAGCCATTTTGTGTTGGTGTATCTGGTTAGCTTGGGAGATGGACTGAAGAAGCGGGTTGTCAGGCCCATGAGAAATTCTATGGGTGCGAGAAATGTTGGGGATTGATTTCCTAAAGGTGTTGAACTACAACTACAGTGCTCTGAGACTTCCTGTCCGACCTGTTGTTGAAACCCAGAAAGGAAGTGGGGCAGCCGAAGGACTGTTGAGCAGAGAAGGGGAACACTTCCTGGGTGGGACATGCATGTGGGGAATGAGGGATTGTGGGTTGTTATTTTGAGTTGTCACTTGAGACAGAGACCTTCATGTTGTCTATGAGCCTTAGCCTAGTTAGGAATCCCTTTACCCAGGTGGAGTTTAGTCCCATCTCGGGGGTGATATTTCCTGTATATGTTGCATGTTTGTGTTTACTGTTATTTTAGTGTGAAGTCATACATTTACGTAATTTATTTGTCTATTACATTTTAAATATAAATCTTCCCCAAGAGTGTTGTGTGTGTATGTTTTTAAATGCATGCAGTTAGAAAATTTATGTGGCATAGCTCAGTTGGATGTTGGGTATGTTACATAATGTTCCGTAGAGAGAACAAAAAGAGTTCTCTGGCGTAGCGTGGCCTGGCATGGATGGTCAGGGATGTTACAATATCTACTTGAAACTCTGTTACAAACGTTGTCTGGGTTGTCCGAAAGATCCTTTCTCTAACATTCCTTTTCTTTGTTATATTTTTGAAGAGCATAAGTGGAATCTTCCCTTTATGCAATTGTTGCTCCATTGACAAAAATAAATTTGAATACATATCGAACAATTGCAACTGCAACATGGAACACTGCAATATTTGAGTAACTTACCCGAGATACATGCACATGCGAAAATAAAGGACAAAACTGAATATGAAAACCGATACCATTGCCTTGTCATTGTCCGACTCTCCATCCTTTATATGGAAAATGTGTTGTGAGATAAGTTTTCTCGCCAGTGTGATAGTTGTGCCAATCATTCTAATTGTGTAAATGTCAGTGCTCTGTGTAAGCTGGTTGATAGTCGATTCTAGGACGAAACGATATTCTGAACAAACAATGGAAATTTTGTCCACAATACTTTTTTCGTTGAGAGAAATACTTCGATCACAATCACCATGGTCATATACTATTTTGGGCAATATATTAAAAATTTTAATGGATATCCCATTACCCGACAATATCATTTTTTCATGTTTTTGGACAAGTTGTGGAGGAATAGTCAATGTCATTGTCATCATGACCTCCTTGTCTGTCATGTCAGCACACATAATGGATCTACTTTTGTTTTCCTTGTCCAACTAGGTGCTATAAACGACCATTATGTCCCCGACGAACACTTTTCCAGTTCGGCGGTTATTCAAGCCCTTTATTGATAGTACTTTAGATGTTACGACTCTAGACCTGGCGACATTTTTTGAACAGGAAAACTAAAGTGAATGGTACTATGC